>VYZP01027159.1:117183-160280 GCA_013400635.1 Hypocryptadius cinnamomeus
CTAGCTTGGGTTTTTGGGGGGGGGTTCTTTTTGTTGGGTTTTTTTTTTTTTTTCTCCCATTAAGTTTGTGTTTAAATATGCATGGATCTCAGAACTCTGGAGATGAACTTAGTATTTTTAGGATAGTAGCTGCTTTGGCTTGAGGGATGTGAACTGCTCTGATGGGATTATTTAAAAGAAGGCTGTAAGGACAGTTGCTTTCCCTGACGCAGTTGTTGTAGACACAGTACTATTGTGCTTTTGTAGCTTCAGGAAAAGCAGCTCTTGGAAATCAGCTTTTGTGAATGTCTTTAGTTTTTCCAAGTTAGAAGTGTAACAATGTTATGCCGATTTAATACTAAAACCTGTTGCAAAGTAAACTGTAGTGGTAAGTTAATAAAGCAATGAAGTAAGCAATGAAATATTACCAATGAAGGAGGAGGAAGGTAGAGAGGAAAAATACTTCGAGTGTTCACTGTGAACTTGGTTGGAAGCAGTGGAATTCAAGTGTAAATATTTTCACTCCCAATATTATTTTCAGTAACTATGAAATGTTCAGGGTTCCTACTCTGTTACTAGGCAGTCACATGAACAAATATTTGAGGTAAAATAAATCAAAGCTGGTCAAAGAAGTAATTTCTTTGAATGGAGTTTAGAGACTTCCAAGTTATCCTCTGTTTGTGTGGATTTTTATTTTTTATTTTTCCTTATTTCCTACTGAGAATTTCTTTATATTCAGAACAGACTGCAAATGCCTCATTTTCATTTCTTGTTTTTATTTTACTTTTAGAATCTTAAAAGTTTTGATGCAGGTGAAAACTACTTTTGTAACACTTCATGGAGTGATGTCTCTCCTTGGGAGCCTGTGGGCAAAAGGAAGGTATGTATGTTTGCGACACAAATTCTGGATAAACGTGTTGTGTGGAGTTGCTGAATTTGACAGTTTTCAGAAATTGGAATGCAGCTTTTTAATGGAAGAAAATAGCTTTAGTATTTGTTTTCTAAGTGCTATTAGTCAGGGAATAATCTTACATTTCCTCTTTTTTTTCCCTGTAATGCAGGTGGTTGTGAGGACTTCAGTTACCATTTTCAGTCTTTAAGGATGCAACCCTGAACATCAGTGTTTAAGATGTCACACTAATATTTTGCCTTTTTAGCCTGACCTAATATGTAGTCTTAGCATGGTCTTCTGTACAACATGACTCCTGTTTCATTGGAAGGGTGAAAATGTGATTGCATAGATGCAAGTGGATTAAGATGAAGTTATTATTGGTGGCTTGGTATGAGGTGGCAGTGGAAAACTCTTTCCAGTTATATTTGTGTATGTGAAACAGCTTTTAGTTCTGTATAACTAGACTCCACAAGAAAGGCAGGGTTGAGGTGAACAATTCTATAATTGTATATAGTAGCAAGTTTCTGAGATGCTGTGTCTAGAGCAATGGAGTATGTCCAGAAAAAAACATAGACTTGTCAGTCTTGCTGAAGAGTCTTGGGGCCCCTCATGGCCTTCTTATGGGAGACCTGTCAATGAAATTCAGTGTGGAATTGATAACACATTGCTGTGGAACAGGTTGTGTTCCAAACTGTGTCTTTTGGATACTAACCTTGTTCCTATCCATTTTCTTTAAACAATTTTGGTTTATTAATGTATATCATTCACATATCATGCTGCCTAGATTTGGGAGAAAAGAAGCTGGTCCTTCAGGATGTTCTATTCCAAAGTTGTTGCCGTAAGGGGAAAATAAATTGTTTCCTCCTGTAAACTCAGTAAGCTGGAGAAGATGTCTATGTAAGTGAAGTTGGTGGTTTCTACCGTTTGTACTATTTTTAGGAAGTACAAAAATGTACTCCCTAAAAATGTAGAATTTAACAGTTTATTAACAGTTTACAGTTAATAGTTCTATTAACAGTTAATTAACAGTTAACTGTTTAACAGTTCTGGCGGAACTTGGTTTTTTGGAGGATGTTCTGTCTATCTGCATGATTCTAGGTTGTGGGGGATGTGAGACTACACAACAGAAAGTACTACTATGTTCTTGGGTGGGTTCTTTGAAGGAGGGTTAATTGAGTTTACTGCAATGTCTCTAATAGGCCTTCTTTTGGATTCCGTTTATACAGCTGAAGATTGGTCAATCTCCAAGATGCTTTGTTTTTCCTAAGTGGCTTGTAATTCTCATTTTGTCAAACTTTCTATAAAACTGGCATGCCATTGGTAGATTGTGGAGAACCTGAAAAAGCAAATGAGTGAACAGAAAAAGCAGATGAGTATGCAAGGAGAACATGCTGGCACAATGCTTTGTAAAGTGTTTGTGTGGAAGAGCTGTTTTATACAGAGAATATCAAAGCAGCATACTTCCACCTGCTTCTGTTCAGCTGAAAGAGAGTTGTTTGGAATTTTTCCTTCGTCATTTTACTCCTTCAGAAGTAGTGAGGCGTATCTTCTAGTAATGTTCTGTGTGCTTCATTAGTTCATTAGTGTCAGTGGCCTTTCTCTAGCTGGGATACTTCAAGATTGATGCATCTGCTAATTTGCTTTGTTGCTGTTTACTAGCAGCTAAGATTAGACACCTAAAGAATATAAATAGAGGATAATTCAGTGATAGCTTAGCAGCATGCTTCTTCAGCAGCCTTAGCCAGCCAGTGGCATTTTCTGACCCAGTCTTTTGAATTGGGAGCTTAGATTTTGGTTATCATCAGGAGACTCTCCTAGTGTGGTATTCACATTCTGTGAACAGAGAGAGACATAAGTCTCTCTCCCAGGATTTTTCCTGGGGAAGGCAGTGAGAAAGCTCAGAGAAAGAAGAATGAAAACAATTCTTATCTCTACTTGCTGCTCCTGTTGTTTGGCGCATGTGGAATGTGTTATGGAGATTGTGTACCGAAGAAGGGATTTGTTAATTGGACTCTGCTGATGGTTGTTTGGAGTGATTGACCAATTGGGTCAAAGCTGTGTCGGGACTGTCTGGAAAGGGTCACAGGGTTTTCTTTAGTGTAGTATAGTTTAGTATAGTATTAGTGTAGTAATATAATGTAATATAATATAGCTTAATAAAGCATTTGTTCAGCCTTCTGAATCATGGAGTCAGAGCACATTATTCGCTGGCTGGGGGATGCCCAGCATCGATGCTCCTAGTACTGCTAGGAGATGGCTGGCTGTTGTCTGTAGATGGCTGACTGTAATCTGCATGGTTGTATGACATGGCAAAAAAAAACAAACCTGCACATGTTGTGTTGCTGTTCTTCATGGCATGTCAGTGAGATGTATGTGAGTGATCTAACTGGGCTGGATGCTGTAGTGGCAGAACAGCTTGTTCCTTTTGGGTTCTGTTTCATGAGGACAGAAATCAGTGAGGTGAAAAACATGTCTGAGGGAACAGACAGATTCCACTAGATTTTTGAGTGTGCAGATTTGTCACATGGATGTTGCTATGATTGATTCTGTAGTTTTTGGCAGGAGCCAGGGTTAATTTCCTCGGAAGTTGATCAGAAAAAATGGTTGTTGGGGCTACCAGTTTTTCAGAATGAACAAATGATGTTCATATGGCTATGAAAAGCAGTGCTGTCGTGTGACATATAACTGAGGGAGCAAGTCACTGGTTAGTGTAAGATAGATGTGTTCTTAATCAGTTAAAATACTTCTCTGAGAGAAATGTGTATGCTCTATGCTGAGAGTTTTTGAGGAAATTTCGCAAAAAATTACTGTGATGGGATGCCCAGTATGAGTTAATATAAATTGTACGTATGGGTTAATATAAATTGTATGTGTGAGTTAATACATCACTGCTTTATCATAAAAGGGGCTTTTACTACTTTCTATTATTATTTTGGCTCCAGAAGAATGTTCTTTAAAAAATCATTGTTTATGGCTTTGTTGGGAAGGTCTGGAGAGTTTTCAGTGAAGAATAGGCTGTTGAAATACAGAAAAAGAAATCCTTGCCGGTTCTGCTTTTTGTCTTTTTGTCCAGTAGATAGGAGCTGGCCCTGAACTAAAGAAAGCTTTAAAGGTGTCAGATTAAAAGTGCTGCTATTTCTAATTCCTAAGGCTTAACTTCTGTGTATAGTGGGGATACAGATTCTTCCTGTCTTGTTCTGTGATTCCTGTATTTAAAAACAGACAGGTGAACTAGGGTAGGAGTAAACTCATGTAAGGCTTCTTAGTAAATTATAATGAAACAAAAAAGTCACAAATGTCTCTCTCCTTAAGTGTGTAATCTTTAAATCTGCTTTTCAAAACCAGAAGAAACTGAGAAGATACGTGCTATACATCCAGTGAAGGCATTTTTGACAGGTGATAGTGCAGATTTAAACAGATAACAGTGGCATAGGAACTGACAGTTTCTAAGAGGATGTTTTTCTTTTGTTTGCAGAGATACAGAACAAAACCATACTGCTGTGGCTTATGCAAGTTCTCATCCAAATTGCTTACTTCTTTCAAGAATCACTTGCATCGTTACCATGAGGGTGAAATGGACCAAGAGATGGTGGTTTCTTGCCCAAAATGTGCATTTTCTTCTCGGCCCAAAGTAGTGGGAGAACACATCTGGATGTTTCATTCGTTTAATAAACGAATACAGAACTATACAGTCAGCATTTTGGATGGCATGAAACAGTTTAGGAGTGACATCATAAACTTCACGTGTCTAAAATGTCAATTCACAGACACCTTGTATTACAATATGAAGAAACATGTGCTGATGAACCATTTTGAAAACTTACTAAGTGCGTATTTCGGTGAGAAATTTGATGAAAGTACACCGAATTCAATTGAGTTCTACTGTAAAAAATGTAATGCTCCTGCAAACAGCCCAGATTCTTTAATGTACCATGTCTTGACAGCTGAAACACACAGAGACCTGGAGAACAAACTTCGATCTCTGATTTCGGAACGTATTAAGAAACCTGGACTTGTGAAGCAAATGCATATTGCTCCAAAGCCTGTTCCAGGTGTAGCAGCAGCTGCCCCATCTGCAGGGCCTGTTGTTGTCCCAGCAGGTTCTGTGACAGCTCCAGCTTGCATCCAGGTTGCATTTCCACAGAATAATCAGAACCAGAGCGTGGTGCACACACAAGCAGTTCAGAACACAGTTGGAGCAGTGACTGTCCCAAGTGCCTCTGGCAGCCTCCCAAATACCGCCTGTGCTCCTGCTGCTACATCCTCACAGGTCGCTCTTGTGCCCAGCAATCCTCCCGTGGCTCAGAACAACCTCAGTATTCAGCCATCACCTTCACAGGCTGTCATTGTTTCTCATGGGCTCCGTCTTAACCATTCTGTTGGGACCATAAATAGAGCTGTGGCCCCTGCGGTTCTTCCTCTTAATCAGCCCGTCAGGCCTGGGCTCTTTCCTGTTAATCAAACCATTGGGACTATAAACAGTTTGGTTCCAGCTGGAACACTCCCTGCTACTCAACCTGTCGGCCCTGTGAATCAGCCAGTGGCACCAGGAGTCCTCCCTGTGAATCAACCAGTTGCTCCAGGAATTCTGTCTGTCAGCCAGTCACTTGGGAACATGAACAGACCCATCGATCCCAGGGTCCTTCCTGTGACGCAGACAGTTGGGTCGGGTCTTCTCCAGCTTAACCAGCCTCTTGCCCCTGGGGTGGTTCCTGTCAGACAGCCTGTTGGACCTGGGTTCCTTCAGCTTAATCAACCTGTTGCCCCAGCAGTTATCCCGGTAAATCAGCCAGTTCAGCCTCCGGTTTCTCAAGGCACAACTTTTTTGACTGCGGGCTCTATACTGAGGCAGTTGATTCCCACTGGCAAGCAGGTTAATGGGATACCTACTTTCACACTGGCCCCCATCTCTGTTACCTTGCCTGTACCTCCTGGTGGCGGAGTGGCGACTGTGACACCTCCGCAGGTGCCCATCCAGCTCATGCAGACTGGATCAGTGGCTCAGCTGTCCCAGTCGCCAGCCAATGCTCCCTCTCCTCCTGTGGTTCTGACCTCTGACAATGGATCCTTGCAGGCCTCCCCTCCTGCTCCTGAAACAAGCCAGGCTGTCAGACAGGCCAAGCAGTGGAAGACCTGCCCTGTTTGTAATGAGCTTTTCCCCTCAAATGTCTACGAGGTGCACATGGAGGTGGCCCACAAACCACTTGAAGTAAAAGTGGAAACCCCGGAACCTCACAAACTTGCAGCTTGCGCATCCTTTCTGAGGATGACAGAAAAGGCGATCCGGTGTTACGCTTGTAAATGTTTTCTCTGTGAGGAAGAGCTCATGAAGCATATCTTCATGCATGGCTTATCTTGCTTGTTTTGCACAGGTACTTTCTATGACTTAAAAAGCCTCGTGGAGCACAACAAAACCGCACACAACGGGAGAAAGGAGTTGCATGCGAGTTACAGCAACAGAGGAATTCAGCTAGGTAACGATGCTCAGGGTGGCCTTGTGTTCCCACACTTCGATTTCAACACAGTGCTACCAGATGAAGACATGGGTGAAAGAGAAGTACATTTGGCAGTGCTTGTTGGAATATATTCAACAGTTCTTGTCCCTGTTTACATCAAAGTGAAACCTCAGACAGCACAAGTGAACAGGAGATGCACCAGAAAAATGTTCACCTGTCCCTTTTGCTTAGGTACGTTTGCTGGTAGAGAAACCTATGAAAAGCATTTGAAAGAGAGGCATCATATAATGCCGACTGTGCATACGATTTTAAAGTCTCCTGCTTTCAAGTGCATCCACTGTTGTGGTGTGTACACTGGAAATATGACTCTGACAGCTATTGCTGTACATTTGCTCCGTTGTAGAAGTGCTCCCAAAGACACCAACTCGAGCCTGAAGATGCAGCTTGAGCGCACTGAGAGGAAAGAACTGCTGTTTGTGAATGGTGAGAAGCATCTTTCTGTGGTACTGAAAAGAAAGCAATCAGATTCCTGCTTTGTTGCAGAAGACCAAAGGAATAAGGAACAGCAGCCTCTGAGCTTAAGTACTGGCATAGCTCTGTCTGCAGAGAACGAAGTAAATTCAGGGGTAGTGCCTTTTAAACGACAAAAGATTAGGGCTGAGATGAGGAAACTTCCTTCTAGTGAGGATCTCCGCTTTCTAGCAGTAGATCCTAATCAGTATGATCACAATTCATATGAGGCACAGAAACAATTTTTGTCAGACTACTTTCACAAGAGGCCATATCCTTCTAAAAAAGAGGTGGAATTACTTTCCTTGCTGCTATATGCATGGAAAATTGATGTTGCATCATTCTTTGGAAGAATGAGGAATACATGCTTAAAGGCAATAAAACATCACAAACCATCTGTACTGCTGGGTTTCAGTATGTCTGAACTAAAAAACATTAAGCACAGTTTGAATTTAAAAGATGGACCATTGAATATGTAACCCAGCTTTTTATAACAGCTAAAAACAATCCATAATTGTATACTTACAATTTAGCGGTTTATTATATTGTTTTGACTTGCAGACTGGCCTGTTGAAGGGTGCAGTAATACAAGAAGTATCGTTCACTTGTGACTGTTATTGTGAAAGGCACACGTAGTTGTGTATTTTAAAAGCTGAAACCTTCAGACTTAAACATCTGGAATTTGTTTTAGCTTTTTACCTTCCCTGGGAGTAGTGTTGTGGGGTGGGTTTTTTGTTTTGTTTTTTTTTGTTTTGTTTTTTTGGGGTTTTTCTGTTTAGTTTAGTTTTGTTTTGGGGTTTTTTGTTTTTGGTTTTTTGTTTTGTTTGGATTTTTTGTTTTTGTCTTGGTGGGGATTTTTTTTGTGTTTTGTTTTGTTCCACTTCCATTTCTTTTTCTTCCCCTCCAAACTCCTATTACATTTTTTATAACACCATGTAAAACCCCTGTCCTTGTTAAAACCAAATTTTATTTTATTTTATTTTTTAGCAGTGTCGTCTTTTCTAAGTAATTAAATGTGTAATGTGGGTTAAAATAACAATGTAAACTATGTGAAAAAGATGAGTTTGATTATTTGTATTTTTAAGTCCTGATATTTTTGACCTGTTTCTGGTTTATCTACTGAAGCAGTGATAGCGACCATTACATCCATTGCCCCTTCAAATTCCCAGCGTGCTGGTAGCTGTGGAATACATGGCATTGTGTTTTTTTTCCTCGGTCAGAATACCTGTACCAGTTAAATCTGGTGATCTGTGGTTCCTGCTGAGTGTTAACGTGAGGGGCTTTTGGGTGCCCATTGACGTGTTACAGTGAGCTGACTTGAAATGGTTGTGTTATCTGTTAAATAGATCTTGCTAACCAGAAGCGTTTATCCTTTTCATTTGATGTTGAAGCCTGGTTGTTTACCTGCTGTTCAAAGCAGCATTTATTTTATTTTCTTTTCAAAAAACAAAGCTGCTTTGGAGAGCATCCAGTGGCTTTGATACATGGAGTATATGACCTCTGTGCATGTCACTTATGTGTAGAAGCCCTATCCAAATACCACCCAAATTTGGTGAAAAATCTGACATTTTAATTTGCTGTTTTATGAGGTAGTAATGGAGCAGAGCCTACTCCCCAGCAAATTAGATCCCTGGCTTGAAGTCCCTTGGGTCAGAAATGGTACAAACTGAACCTGGATGAATTGGTGGCATCAGGACTTTAAACTGTTGAGTGCTTGAGCCCGTGGTATTCCTGTAGTGATTGGTTCTTGTTGGTGTGGAGAGAGCATCGCAGTAGTGTAAAACCCAAACAGACTTACCTTCAGTATGGACTAACATCTCTGTCACAGATTACAGAAGAGCTGTTGGGAAGGTTCACTTGAGTTGAAGCACAAACTGGTGGCCACATCGAGGCCTTGTTGAGTGTTGTCCTTTCTGGATATGCTTGTTTTCATCTGGCTTGGCAAAGAGTGCCTCCAATACCAACAGCCAGTTACATAATAAATAACATGTAAGATGCATTGGCTTTATTTCCTCCTCTTCACCCCCCTCTCCCCACCCTCCTTTCTAAGAAGAAAAAAATAAAGTTCACTTGTGCCAGTGTTAGAAGGAAAGGGTGATATGCCCAAGGTTATTTCTGTTTTTAAGGTAGTAAGTAGACTTTTGCCCTGTGCCGTAGGAACTTTATAAAGCAGATACAAAATGTTTTATTGCTGTTTCTGAAAGGGCGTGACATTTTTAGCAGAATTTGGTGACTTCCTGCCTGAGGCTTTATAAGCTGTTTGGAGTTATATTTTGGATAAAAACCTAATATTTTCATATTTATTGCTTCAGAGAGTTTTAATGTATATGTAACATACGGTTACTGCTATTTGGAAAAACCTAGTAATTTATTAGCAGTGTTAAACATAAACAATATTTATGGGATCAGTTGCACGCCCCACCCCAAAAAGTGATTAAGAAACTGTGTTCTTAAGCCTCACAGTAGCTCATTAAAAAAAATAAAATATACTTGGCCATAGCACACAGTTCATGAAACCTGTTCAGGGGGCTGTGAGTGAGGAAGAGGGATGCTCTCTAGAGGTCCTGGAATGTAGGCATTACTCTCGCTCTTACAGCCTCTGCCCTGTGAGCTCTGTCATCTTTGGGGCAGTTCTGCTGGTTATGGTGAGACTCCAGGGTGGGGATTTGGCAGTGTGCATCTGGGGAAGGCTTGCCATGAATGGGGAAAGGTTGTAGAGAGAGCAGTGTGGCTGTGGGGAGCTGGGAAGTAATTTCGTGGTCCATCCATGCTTGGGGCACCAAGGGAACAATCCAGTCTTACCAGAGTTTTCCTACATAGTGTCCGGTGTTGATATTAAACACTTTATTTATTGGACTTTGATTTCACAGTTTCAAATAAACCATATTTTTAACTTTCTCTTAGGTGTGTGTGCGAATGATTGCCTGTTCATCCTCTTCCCTCTGTTAATACATTCAGAGAACTTTATGTGAACGTTCTTTTGGTACAAAATGGCTGTTGAAAGAGACAAGAGGAAAGTAAGACTTAGAACTTGGATCTAGATGCTTCAGGTAGATCTTAGTGCATTATAGGATTATGTATTATCTCAAATATTGGTAGCTGCATTTCTCCCTGGAGACTGATATTTCTAAATCTTGGTACTAATTTGCTATCATTAAATGCTTGTGCTCTTGTTAAGTGCACAAGCATTAAGTGGGTACTATAGAAATAAAAACCAGATGAATTTTGAAATGTGAAAGTGGTGACTGAGAATGCAGTATGGTTGTGGTTTTCAGGAAAACCGAGGAGCTTGAAAACAGCCAAGGTAAAAATCAGTGGCTTTAACTAAATCAGGCTTTTTCCTGTGGGCTTCTCACAGGTGAAGTAATTTGGATAGAAAGTCAGGAAATAGGCTGCTGCCCCGGCCTTGGCCTCCACATGGATGGTGTGTTAGTTGCCTCTCCGGCACTTCTCTAAGGACAGAGCCTCACACTGCTGGGATATGGGAGTGGGAAAACAGTGGGGCTGCCCTCTGCAGCAGGCTTTATGGATACAAGTCCTTGAAGCATGTGAAGGGAGCTCTGGTCCACTGTGAAAGAAGTCCAGTTGGGAAGAATGCTGGTTGGCTTGCAGGATGATTGTTGCAAGTACTTGTTTCCTATGGGACTGAAAAAGCCCCAAATCTATGTGTAGCCTGCTTCTGAAATACATTGGTCTGGAGAGGTGTCTGTGTTTGAGCCATAATACTTTGTTGTGGTGCCTTGAGTTTTGTGCTTGTGAAATAGTGTGATAACTTATTACTTGAATATGTGTCGTAGGAAGGATTATTATTTGTATTGGTCATGTTTCTTCTGCATATGCTGGGAGTTAAGTGAATATTGCTTGGTAAACTGATATTTTGGAAGGGACCAATAACCAAAACACCTTTGTGGTGGGTTTTCAATACTGTGTTGCTGTGTGGAATGCTGCCTACCTTCATGATCACATCAAACTTTTTTTCCCTTCAGTGTTTAAAATTCAGAAAACCTCAGATGTTTATTCAGGTAGCTGATGAATATACTTTTTGGGTTTGTAATTCTCAACAAAATTACCTATAAAGCTATAATTCTACTGCAGCTGGCAGCATTTTCAAACATATTTCTCAAACTTGAAAACTTGATTGTGGACACCTTTTTGTGGGAAAGATACTTGATGTTAAGTAGGAAAGTACAGATACATGAAAAAAAAAAAGTCGCAATCTAATAGCAAGGAGGATGCTTCCCCCCCAGAAAACCAAAAAAACCCATCCCAAAACCTTAAGAAAATGAAAACATTCTTTGCTTTTTTTTAAAAGTCAGGAGACCTTTAACTCCTCTGCCATGTGAAAAGGACAAATTGAGTAGTCATGAATGAAGGAAGACTTTGTGGTGCTGCATATAGAGTCTTAACACCTCACTTTAGCGCCTGCTGTCTCACTCCGTGTCTCATTCCGATGTTCAGATCTGACAAGCAGCCTGCAGCTGTGACCATTTCTCTTCTTACTTGGGTACCAGATCCCAAAACACCTGTGACATTGTTCTTTTTGCTCTGCACTTGCCTGTTTAAGGCACTGATGCAAGGGGGTGTCTCTGGTGTGCTTGAGGAACGTGTTGTTCCGCAGATGACCAGGGGGAAGTGGGCCATGTGCCCACCCTTGTAAGTCCTGTAACATCAGCTGCTGTTCATCAAGGTTTTACCTGGCAGTATGTTTCAGAGCAGCTTGTAATAGAATGAGGGGGAGTAGAAGTCTCAAGAATCTTTGCAGGTATCGTTCTTATCTTATTTTGTCTGCTTGTCCTTGAAGTGGCAGTGAGAGCAGTTCCTGTCATCCTTGAAGGCTGAGACTGGCAGGTGGGGTGTGGGTTGAGCTGCACCAAGTAAGCCAAGGATGGGACAGCTGACACTGTGTGTGTCGTTGAAAACCATCAGGCTTGGGCATTTCTGGAGAAAGATCTGATTAATTGTATTATCAGAGTCAGTGTCAATTTGGCTTATAGTCTGAACAATTCTCTCAGCTTTTCCTTGTAGAAGAGGTGCTGCATTCCTGTGATCATTTTGTGATCCTCTGCATTTTGGAGTATGAGTTCATTTTAAGGTTGCTGTCTGGACTGATCTTACTAATTTTATTAATGCTGTAAAAAGTGCAAGTCTATTAACCCAACTTGTTAATGGAGGAAAAGCTGCTAGGCTTTGGTGCATTGGTACAAAGAACCAGTATTGTACATGAAGAACTTGGCTGCTGGGACTTCATGCAGCAGCATCACGATTTATAAACACGCGTGGATAAAGGTCAGCCAGCGTAGATCCACCCAGCCCACTGCTGCTCAAGGCCAGGGGCAGCCTTGGCACAAATGGAGGGTGATGTGTGACCACGTTCAGTGTGGGATCCTGCGGAGCCAGCGCTGGGTTTGGGGCTCTGGCATTGAGTGTGGTTGGGGCAGGAAGCCATTTTTGGGTTGAACTTCAGCTGAGGGAGGTGTGTGAGGTGGCTGCTCTGGGTACAAAGGGGCTGCCACCCACCAGTGCAGCCCAGGGCTGGGCAGTCTCTGTAGGAACCTGCCAAGTTCTGCAAAAACATGTGTCCTGGGAGCAGACTGAAAGGCCAGCTGAGAAGGGTGGGACTCCTGCTGGGTCAGAGCGTGGAATGGCATTTGGAAGCTGAGAGGCAGCTCACTGTTGAACGCTGCACCAAGGAAGGCTGCTGTAGGTGAATTCCAAAACACCTCTCTGTGAGCACAGTGGCTATCCCTCCCAATCTGCAGTTTCTTTGTGAAGCCTGGGTTTTGCTGAACATGGCTTTGACCAGGTCCCTGCATGGGTGAGGAGTTTGAAGAGGACCTGGGGTCCCTGGCTGCTGGGGTGCTGTGGGAGTGGGGATGGGGGAGCCTCTCCAGAGCCCCTGTGAGCGTGAGACCAAGCTGGTGCTGCTGCACCAAAGGCACTGGCAGGCCCACTGAGTCTTGGACAGAGCAAAGGTCCATCTCACAAGTGACACTTCTGCCACTGGATTCTTCAGATGCCATTTTTGTTCTTTACAGATTAATTAGAAAGCTTGCTCTGGAGTTGAACAATAAAAATTGTTCAACTAAGAAATAAAATGTCAAATATTTATAAAATATTTTAAAAATAATATAGATATTCAAAAAAATGCTTTCATTTTGGAGAGGAGGAGGGAACCAGAACAAGAACAGCAGCCATAAAGACCTCTTAATCATGCAAGGCTCTTGGGGAAACAGAGCTTAGCGAAATGATATATTAATAGAAAAAAAAAGGACATTTTCTCAGAGCAGCTGCTTCCTACTGTTTCTGTTGCCCTAAGGCACATGTTCCTCTGGGGCAGTGAGGTCAACTCATAGAAATACCCAAAAATCTTGGCAAAAACCTGGAAATACCCCAAACGCTGCAATTTGTGTATCTTTTCTGTCTGCTTTGGGACTAGGTGGAGGAGAAATTAACTTACAGATTTCTGTTACTGGCATAAAACTTTTGCTTTGTACTACTCTGTGGTTGAGCATTATTAGATCTGCTTGTGTTTTTGCTGGAGTCTTTGTACCATGCTGAGAAACACAGATTTCTCTTTGGCAAATCTGAAGCCTTAAAACCTTTAAACACAGTGACATTACTATTAGAAGATGTTTAGTTGGTGGGGCCAGTTCCCTGTTCCCTCTCTGTGGGTGGGTGGATGTGGATTTTTAAGGATATAGGAGGATAAAAATCTAAACAGGTAGCTTTAGACAAAGGAATTCACAAACCTTGTAAGCAGACCCAGCCAAGGGCGCAGAGGGGTAAGTTGTGCTTGGAAATACTGTGTGGGTGAGAAGTCCTGAGAAGGGTGATAAACCTTGCAAGAGGGAATTACTTGTTTTTCCTTTTATTTTTGGTTGGTTGGTTTTGTTTTGTTTGTTTGGGTTTTTCCTCCTTTCATCCATACTGCTAATTAAAAGTACGCTGTTTTCTTATTCTGCTTTGTATAAAGCAGAATATTTTAATTTTCTTATTCTGCTTTGTAGAATAAGTCAGCTACAAGGGAGAAGCAGAGCATTGGTGTCAGGCGTCCAGTCAAGGCTCAGCCCAGAGGCACCCCTGCCTCATTTCACCTCCTTTTTCTTTTCCACGGGACATAATATACGTTGTGCCCTGGTGGTCACACACCAAGCCCACCAGTGTGGCTCTAATTGGAGAGCAGGACACCATGCCCTGATGGACATCGTTGGGGACAGGATGGTCCTGTGGTGAGCTGGGGCTGGGTGCAGTTCTTGTGCTGGACTCCTCTCTGGTTTTCCCAGTCCTCCCCTTGTGGTGGCCCCCAATGCCAGATTTTAAATGGTGCTGACATCTGCTGGTTGTTGTTCAGATATTAATACAATCATTTCTTTTTCCCTCTTCTGAATTAAGACAATAATGCTGAATTTACTGTTGCTTATTATAATTTCAGGTCTGCATGAGTGTTCTTTGAACGAGCAGGGTTTTCTTAAAAAAAAAAATCTTCAAAATATTCACTTCTTTATTAACAAGCGCTGAAACCTTGAGGGTGTGTCTGTGTGCCTGTGTCTGATTCAGCCCTGAAGTACCCAGTTAAATGAACTCTTTGGATTGCTAGTGACAAAAATTGCGATTGTGGATTTGACTTATTTCCATGCCAACAATTTAATACATCCATACATGCCCTTGATGTCCGATAGGGACAGTTACATTCTTGGGGCAGCCCTGAGTAGGTTGTGGTAGGCATCTGCAGGAGGAAATAAATCTACATAAAGCAAGAGAGACTTAAGCCTGTGCAGATTCAATCTTCATGAATTGAAGTGGCACAGAAAATAGAACTGAAGTTGCAGGAAAGTGTTAGCTTTAAACAAAAACAATTGAAAAATAAAAATCCCAAGGCAGCTGCATTCCTTCTAAATCAAAAGCAGTTGAAATGTAATTCCATTCCCCATGTGCTGTGATGCCACCTACGGGATTTCTGTGGGGAACACAACCCTGACCACAGCGTTTAGATTTTTAATCTTGGGGTTGAAGGTTTATTTTAAAACCACAAGAGCATGATGTCCTCCTGAGTCTGTCAAAACAAATGTTTCCCACTCTGTAGTTAGCTGTTTCTGTATTGAATTTCAGGAAAGTTGAATTCCTTCTCAGAAACTTTGGTGCGTTGCTGTCAGCAATTACAGACCAACACCTCATATACTTTCTGCCCACAGAGGCATTTCTAAAATGCTTAGTGCATACTGGATCTGCCTTGTAAAAAAATCATGAGAGTAATACAATCTATGAAAAATCTTGTGAGTTTCTGCAGACATCACAGCAGTGATTCTGAACCTGTGAAATTCTTATGTGTTTTGGAGAGCAGAGGATTTCTGTGTTAAAAGATTAGCATTTGGGAGCCATAATTAAATGCAAACTTCAGAAGATAGATCTGAAACTGTAATACTAGTCCTAAACTCCAGACAAGTGACCTGAGTGTTAAACATTCAAAGTAGAAGCATCTGGGTTATGGCTGTGAGTCTTTTACTAACCTGTATATTTTGGGCAAGACCTTTCATTCCACAACAGAGAAAAGGTCGTAATATATGAGAGAAGAGATGTACTCTTCAAGAATAAGTAGTGATGTATGGAATGCATTTTCAACTCACTTGATTCCTTCCAGACAGAGAACTGTTGTCACTAAGTTGTGGGTTGAATTGACCAAGTAAAGCACAGAGCTGTCATTCAAGCCAGGAGGCTGCTGGATGTTTAGTAACCACTTTTATCCTGATTGGGAAGGACTGGACAAATTCAACCCTCTTGCTCAGAGAGTGCTGTTTTTTTTCAAGGGTGTCAAGTACCTGCCTGGTGGATGCAGCCCTGTTCTGTGGGATGGCTGCAGGTGGGTTGGATGCCCAAAGGAAAACATTTCAAAGTTATTTATTATGAGTAGATGCAAGATGATTTTTTTTTTTCCTCAATGAGAACAAACAGGCATTGGAATAATTTCTCCAGGGAAGAAAGTTGTGGATTCCCCAACACTGGACACTTCTAGGTTGAGCTGGACTGGGTTCTGGGCCATCTTTACACTGAGCTTTTGCCAGGTAAGGTTGGACCAGATGATGCCTGAGGTTTCTTCCAGCCTGGTATTCTGTGATTTTTGTTGCTGCAGTGGAACTGTTGATCTAGAAATAACTTGCAGAGAGAAAGTACATAATGGAATTCAAATCCAAACACTGGAAATGACCACATTTTAAAAGTGCAGGGTAAGCGAGGAGACCAGCAAAGTGGTTAGCATGTATGGTGGTGCTTTTCAGCTACTCAGAGCTTTATTTCAGAGTTACAGCATTGTTGATGTGTGTAGCCATGATATTTTATGAAAAATCCTATTGTCAGGATTTTTCCCCTGAGAGGCCGAGGAGCCTCAAGAGAAGAATGTCAACAATAATTATCTGCTGCTGTGGAATGCAACAGGTGCTTTTTCGATTGGTCCATGTGGATTGTTTCTACTTGATGACCAGTCATGATCCAGCTGTGTGGACTGTCTGAGCAGTCACAAGACTTTGTTATTCATTCCTTTTCTGTTCTTGCTAGCCTTCTGATGGATCTTTTCTCTCTATCCTTTTTAGTATAGTTTTAGTATATAGTATATTAATATAATATATATCATAATATAATAAACCAGCCTTCTGAAACATGGAGTCAAGATCCCTGTCTCTCCCACGTCCTCGTCCCTTGAGGTCCCACTCAGGACCTCACAGCAACAGATGTGGGAAGAAGCAGAGCCATCTAGAGCCCAGGGCCGTGTCCCATCATGTGTTGACAGTCTTCAAGGATGGAAAATACCTTTGTCCTCTCTGGGCAACCTGTGCCAAGCACTGTTTTAACCAATCTCATGTAAGTGATGTTCACGTGAAGTTTGAGGTTTCTCATTTGTGTCCACTGCCTCTTGTCCTGCCAGCAGGGTCTGCCTTTCCTAATGCTTCTAGATAATGAATGAGGCCTTGGAAAATGGCATCTGCCAATAACAAAGTAGTGAAAAGTCTGCTGCAGCAGGCAGTAAAAATGTATCGAAGATCAGCAGCACACCCATTTACTATGAATAAATGTTCCTGCTGTATTCTGGTAGGAAGCTTCTCTGCTGTTAAAAATCAGAGCATCAAAGCATGGCACAGTNAAGCCAGGAGGCTGCTGGATGTTTAGTAACCACTTTTATCCTGATTGGGAAGGACTGGACAAATTCAACCCTCTTGCTCAGAGAGTGCTGTTTTTTTTCAAGGGTGTCAAGTACCTGCCTGGTGGATGCAGCCCTGTTCTGTGGGATGGCTGCAGGTGGGTTGGATGCCCAAAGGAAAACATTTCAAAGTTATTTATTATGAGTAGATGCAAGATGATTTTTTTTTTTCCTCAATGAGAACAAACAGGCATTGGAATAATTTCTCCAGGGAAGAAAGTTGTGGATTCCCCAACACTGGACACTTCTAGGTTGAGCTGGACTGGGTTCTGGGCCATCTTTACACTGAGCTTTTGCCAGGTAAGGTTGGACCAGATGATGCCTGAGGTTTCTTCCAGCCTGGTATTCTGTGATTTTTGTTGCTGCAGTGGAACTGTTGATCTAGAAATAACTTGCAGAGAGAAAGTACATAATGGAATTCAAATCCAAACACTGGAAATGACCACATTTTAAAAGTGCAGGGTAAGCGAGGAGACCAGCAAAGTGGTTAGCATGTATGGTGGTGCTTTTCAGCTACTCAGAGCTTTATTTCAGAGTTACAGCATTGTTGATGTGTGTAGCCATGATATTTTATGAAAAATCCTATTGTCAGGATTTTTCCCCTGAGAGGCCGAGGAGCCTCAAGAGAAGAATGTCAACAATAATTATCTGCTGCTGTGGAATGCAACAGGTGCTTTTTCGATTGGTCCATGTGGATTGTTTCTACTTGATGACCAGTCATGATCCAGCTGTGTGGACTGTCTGAGCAGTCACAAGACTTTGTTATTCATTCCTTTTCTGTTCTTGCTAGCCTTCTGATGGATCTTTTCTCTCTATCCTTTTTAGTATAGTTTTAGTATATAGTATATTAATATAATATATATCATAATATAATAAACCAGCCTTCTGAAACATGGAGTCAAGATCCCTGTCTCTCCCACGTCCTCGTCCCTTGAGGTCCCACTCAGGACCTCACAGCAACAGATGTGGGAAGAAGCAGAGCCATCTAGAGCCCAGGGCCGTGTCCCATCATGTGTTGACAGTCTTCAAGGATGGAAAATACCTTTGTCCTCTCTGGGCAACCTGTGCCAAGCACTGTTTTAACCAATCTCATGTAAGTGATGTTCACGTGAAGTTTGAGGTTTCTCATTTGTGTCCACTGCCTCTTGTCCTGCCAGCAGGGTCTGCCTTTCCTAATGCTTCTAGATAATGAATGAGGCCTTGGAAAATGGCATCTGCCAATAACAAAGTAGTGAAAAGTCTGCTGCAGCAGGCAGTAAAAATGTATCGAAGATCAGCAGCAGCAGCTGCACACCCATTTACTATGAATAAGTGTTCCTGCTGTGTTCTGGTAGGAAGCTTCTCTGCTGTTAAAGATCAGAGCATCAAAGCATGGCACAGTTGCTACATTCACACTGCCAATGCCTTTATCTTCACCTGGAACAGTTCATGGCTGATGGACAGCACTGCTGTACACAGGAAACTCAGGTGAACTATTCAGTTTGGGAAACTTGGGACTGAGAACAAGGATTGAATTTTTTTTTTATTGCAGAATGTGGTGCAGTGATGTTAACAGTGATGTGCTTATAATTGTGTGTATTTGCTGTTTATTTACTCATTGAGTGTGAGTGTGCTGCTTCTGAGTACATAACAGAAAATGAACACAAGGTGTGATGGATCGTGGGTCACACATCACAGCAAGAAGGGCCACAGTAATGGTTAACAGCCTGTGTTTCTGTACTGCACATGCCCTTGATGCAGCAACAATGATGTGAAAAGTTCAAAGAGCATTTCTGAGGCTCTGGCCCTTGCTCACACCCATGTTTGTCTCTGAAGTTTTTTAAAGAGTTGCCAAGAGAAACTTCTCCACATGAACATAACAGATGCTGTTACCGGATTGTAATCAAGCCTTTGCATATTTTTGAGTGTGCTTAAACTTGACTAAAAAGCCTTCTCAGAATGATGAAATGCATCTCAGTTCCACGTATCACTGTTGTTACAATCTGGACTGTGTTAGCTGCTTTGCCATCACAACTGACTGACCTGGGACATGGGTAACTCAGGTCCCCTCCACAGGCCACAACTTCACTTACTCATGTCCTAAGCTGTGGTCACTGACCAGCACTGCCTGGCTGTGCCATCTCCCAGAGCAGGGTGGGAAGTCTGTGTTGAGGTTGGTTGTGATGGCACATTCTTATTGCATCACGTATGGATGGAAATAATAGTTTCCATCTCTCTTTTCTGCTTGTCTCTATGATGAGCATTCTGTTACATGGTTTCATTCCTCTGACTCTGCCTGCCTGCACAGTTTCTCCTGTTGAAGCCTAAAGCCAGAAGGGAAAATAAGATAGATTTAGTTTTTTCCACTTTAGAAATGTGTTTTTGCATTTCTCACATCTCCTTTGACTCATCTGGGCCTTGAGTGAGGTCTTAAAGCTGTGGTGCAGGGATGCAGCAAATCCTGCTCTATGGATATGAGCAGCACTTCAGAAAGTACTGCAGCCACGAGATGCTGATCCAGAGTTTACATTGCCACTTCAAGCCTGTTAAAGGAGCAAAATGCACAACCTGCTATATTCAACACATGCACAAGGAATGTGTGTGTGGGACAGCATTTGTTTTCCAGCATGGAAGACAGACGGGCTGCTTGGTGTATCTTGTTTTTCTGGCTAAGGCATGTTCCTGCTTCTGATCTGGATGAAGCTGGTGGTGCCCACAGCCGCTGCTAATGACAGCACAGCCACAGCCTTGCTGACAGCAGCTCAGTTGCTGCACAGAGTTAATGGCTGCAAATATTTAATTGTTATGCCTGAGGACCCGAATGTGATGCAGCGATGGGGGGCCGATGGCTGCTCCTGACTGATGACCAATTCCACTGGTACTTGGAGGGTGCTCTTACTGCCCTGAGCAGGAGGGATCAGAGTGAAAACACCAGAGGGAACTCAGAGGAAAATGAACTGCTGCAGCTGAATGCACTTGAGGATGAAACCATACAAAGTTATCTTATAGCCAGACAACATCATGTATAAATCAGGTAATAAGTCAGTGTGGTCCTGCATCTTTAGTTGCCATTTGTACTTGAAATTCAAACTTAAAAGTATTAACCCCTCATATTTCGGTTCTGTACCAAAATAAATTGCTAAATTCTCTACAATGGCCAAATGTGCTCTTCCTGAAGAGGCTGATATGGAACCTGATACAGAGCTCTGTGATATAAATATATGTATATGCATATATATGTGTATATTTGTGTGTATACAAGCATATATGTGCATATGAATATATCTTCATTTATATTTACCGAATGTTGCTTGTGCTGCTGCAGCTTAAAACATGGCTAAAAAGTAAATTTATACACCAAGCAGTAGTAACAACCCATCCACTTCTTCCACTGTCAGCAAACAGTGTGGAATTGCAGAACACCAAGCTGAAGAGCCGGCTTTAATTTGAAACCTGCCACATTAGCACTGGTGAGAACTTCTGTTCTGCTGTATATCATAATCCACTGATTGAACCATTTCACCCCCTAGGACTATTCAGCAGTGCTGCAGAGGAATGCTGGCTTAGAGGTAGAGTCAGAACTGGATAAAACAGATTGAAGACCTTTGTATATATTGCAGCTCATGCTGAGAACTGAGCACAAAGAGGCAAAATGAGAAACCTTGCCAAGCACAACAGAAGGCATTTGCAAAAACACAGGGGTGGCTCTTTACAGCAAGAAGCTATGGAATTATGAAGGAGTGTCAGAATTACAGAGACATCAACACCCTTTGGCTCAGGTTACTCTCCTTACTGGAGCTGGCCAAATGAAGCAGAATCCAGCTTTGAGGAAGGCAAGTCAGAAAATACTCTGGGGGGAAGGATAGATTTATTCTGTTTTAAGAAAGGACTGATATCTAATTACCTCTGTTAACTCTAATAATCTGTTAATACAAGTTTGAAAGTCATTTATAGGTTCACAGATGTGTTATATATATATACACATGCAATCAGAATTGCTCTCATCCATATGATAGTCTAATGAAAAATTTAAGGTTAATAACCTTTCTTTATGTAAGTAATGGTAGGATTACTGCACTATTTCAGGAACTATTGCATCTTCAGGGAAGGCTGTCCTTTATTTTTTATTTTCCTATATGTCCTAGGAACTGAAAGTCAAAAAAATCCTTTTACAAGAGCTTTTACTTAGATATTTCACTGTTGCCTCAGAAGATCATCTGGTCAAACCTTTTTGGTTCATTTAGCACCATGTCCAGTTGTATCTTGAAAACTTCCAGTTGGGGGGACTCCACCATGTCCCTGGGGAGTTTATTCCAGGCATTTGTTGCTATCACTGTAAAAAAATGTGTTACATTGAGATGAAATGCTCCCACTTTTTTTCCATTAAGCAGTGCATGTACAAAGTCCATTAAAATTAAGAAAGGTTTTGGGCAATTGATGTTTCCCCAGTTTTCAAAGTAAGCACCTTTGCTTTCAATATTGGTTATACACAAATTGCCTTCCATAATGCAGATGTTGGTAGCATTGAATTTGTATAGAACTGTAGCTTCAAATATAACTGAAACATGCAGCTTCATGGTGTTAATTAACAAAAGCTGATGTGTATCAGCATATCCTTTTGACTGTAGTTGGGATAATTTGAGACAAACCAATCTGCTAGGGCTTGGAAACATTTTTCTCACAGAGGTTTTGTTTGTTTATGCACTAGGACGCTCTTTGGCTTATGCAACGGGCTCTGCAAAAGTTTGCAGCCCAGAGAAGGCTGGGAGAGAGCACAAAACAAGCAGTGACTAAACACCTATGTGGGAGGCAGGGTGCCTGAGCAGTGGTAGGTGCAGCCACTCTTAGGAGGTGACAGAGTTACCTGCAGTTGTCCCTTCATTACTGCTCCACAGGGAGCAGCTGGAGCCACTGCCTCACGTATAAAAGCACCAGTTCAAAGAACTTGCAGGAAGTTGCAATCAGGTCTTGCACAACCCTGGCAGAGAAATCTTTTTTCCCCTAATTGTTACTTTTTGGCATTCACTTGACTATAGGGTCAGTCCAGACTTACAGTCCAGACTTCAAATATGAAACACTTAGGCCACAGTCTCACAGAGCATTCATGTATTTGTATTTGCTCATGTAAAAGCTCCCAGGGCTTCCTAGGACTAGAGATGGCAGGGAGAAGTTTTGAAATATCCTGTTATGTGTAAAAGGAAGAGCTGGAGAAGTGTCACAAACTCAGTAGAGATGTAGAAATAACATTTAACCTTTGAATTCGAGACACACATGCAAATCTCCAAGTGATGACAGTGGGTAAAGCACCATAAAAGCAGAGCAAGGGAGAGGAGCGGGGCTATGAGGTAACACTGCAGTTCCAGGTGTGATTTTGTGCCTGCTCACAACTGACTGTTCCTCACCCCCAAAACTCAGATGCCAGCTCCTGCTGGACTCAGAACTCGGCCAGAAATATCTTGCTTGGTATTTGTAATCTCTTGCTCTGGTATTTGTCCCTGTGGCTGATCCTCTCCTGAGGGTGTACAGAGTGGCACCTCTGGCATCTCCGCTTCCTGCTGGGAGAGCCAAACTAAGCAAACTGCAAGAGGACGGTGGCATCTCTCTGGAGCCAGTTACTGCCATTGCTGGTTTTCAGCAGAGAAGCAAATAATGTTTTGTAAATGTTTCATCTGGGTCCTGTTATAAAAGCAACAAACATGCTTGTGCTGCTTTGAAGTGCCCTTGTGCTGTCTCCATTCCTCTTAAGTGAACCCAGATTTCCACACAGATGGTGACAGAAGATCATTAGCACCTTTATGGAAAACTCTGAAACCTGCCTCAGATTTGTCCCCCTCAGGTTCAAATTTCCAAAGCTTCAATTAAGACTGGGCTTGGTTTCTCCTATTTTTTATCCCAGTTCAACTGAATTCAAAACCCATGAGTAAACAGTTTCTTCTTTTGAGGTAGCCCAAGGTCTTGAGAAAACCTAGGAAATACTTAATTGCTTTTGTTCATCCAGAAAAAAGAGCATAAACCATGTACAGTCTGACTGCTGGACTTCTGCTTCAGAATTTAGGATTCTGTGAAACCTCATTGGTTCTGTACATATTTAACCTCTCAAAAGCTTCACTCTTTTCTAGCAAGCAATGGACACTGACATATAAATTACAGAATCACAATCTCTGGGTTTAAATTCTGCTTCTCCCAGATTCATCACACAAATTACAGCAACTTTTTTGTTGTAATTTCTCATCAAAGAAAATTTTCACAGATGTATAAAAGTAAGTACACTGTATATTTTATTCTACCAAAAGTGTGTTTTTAAAGCTCTTTACTAAGTTTTCCAGTGCGGTGCACATATATATATATATATATATATGTGTGTGTGTATATATATATATATATGTGTATATATATATGTATATGTATATATACACACAAACACACATGTATCTGTGTGTATGTATAATTTTTTTTTTTTTTAAGACATTTATGATTCCTTTTTTAGTAGGCATCAGATTTGCTTCAGCTAAATGCTAGTCAAGCTAAGAAACTACATATTGAAGAGATATTTGCTAATGATTTGGAAAAAACAAACAATCTGATTTGTTTGAAGTTTCTGGGGCTATCATCTGAGCCATTTCAGTTCAAAAAGCTTTTCAAAAATGCATCCATTCTATTTCTGTGTCCAAGTCTAAAGAATACACATAGCAAATTTCAGAAACAGATGGATTATCAAAATACTCAAGTTTTTTGTTTCAAGACTTGGATGATTATGTGCATGAGTCTTCCTCAAGGTATTTGGCAAGAACACTTTCATCCTTGAGACCCTCTTGACATCTATTTGGGAACATTATCTGTGTGAGTCAGGCGTGTATGTAAGTGCAGTTAGTTTTAAGTGCTTATTTTGAGAGAGAAAGGGAAATATATGCAGTGTTGCTGAATCCATAAAATTAGATGCATTCTACACAAGGACACAAGACACAAGTGTTTATTAAAATAAAAAGCTTTAATGCTTTTGCATTTAAAAGATTTAGCAGAAAATAATTGCTACAAACATGCTACAACATACATATTCAAAAAAAGTTTTCAGTGCTTTCTTTCAAAGTTCAGCATTTTGGCAAAAATAAGTTTTTCTGTATATACTTCAAAACTTGGCTATCATAATACTGATATAAAATACTTCATGTAGAGTAAAGTCAGGTGCATAAAATACAATAAGTAATAAAACATACTGTTTGTATAAACATTTAAAGTATAAATTTCATTAGATAACATGCAAATACTGCAATATTTTAAATGGCACTTAAATATAGATACTGAGATTCTTTATATTTTGCATCCAATATGAGATTCTGAAATGTACAAAACTATAAAAAGAACACATCTCTTCACTGAAGTCAGGTACTAGCACAGAGCTTGATTGTCATTTTACAGGCAGTAAGCCAAAAGTCCTGCAAGTCTTCACTAGTCCAAGGAAAGATGTCTACTGAAATAGGCCCGGGGCTAGTTAGTTTTCTTCATAATAAAATATGAAAGCATATTTACATGAGAAGAAACTCTTAAATTTTTGGTAAGGTAATTAAGTAGCAGCAATCTGTTTCTTCCAAAAATGATGTTTAAAATAGGTGCATGCTTTCTTTGTCACTGATATGCATCTGAATAATATAAAATTAGCATTCTTCAGTAAACTCAAAACACTGTTTAGTTCATGGCTGAAAAAACCCTATAAGATCCCTTCTCCTCAAAATCATAAATCCATAATGTCAGAAACTTCCAGAGTATATTTATGTTTCCAAGATCCATGGAAAACAATCTAATTGTGCTGAAGCAGTCATCTGACTAGTTATGAGTAAGAGAACAATATTTTCACATTATTCAAATACTTTTAGTCCTTCATTGAAAAATGTAAGTTCATCAAATCTTGCACGTTTTTTGTTTTCTGGTTCAGTGATCAACAACTCCAAATGTCCTTCACAACACAAATGCCACAATGCTCATAGATACTTCCCAAGCAGTTAAATGCAGTATCTCAGTGCTGATGACAAGGTGAATAGAAGGCTTATGAACAGGGAGTGCAGAGCAGGCACCACTTGAGCAGAAGCAGAAGAAATGCTAAATGAAACTTGTACTTGAGATGCAATCAGAGCTGACAGTGGCACGTGTGACGCTAATGTTGGGCTGTCCGAATTGATCAGAGACTCGATCTTTTCTGCCTCTTTATTGCAGGCTTCAATCTAGAGGGAAAAAAAAAGGTTATTATTTCTCTTCTTACCATGTAAAATGCCAATGCAAAAATATTCCCATCAGCACATAAGATTTATATAATTTTGGGGAGTACTTGGAAAACAGATCAGAGGTCTCATCATAGACTTTGGTACTATGAAAACTCCTGTGGAAGCCCTGAGCAGTAGAAAAGGGAAAGGAAGGAAGCTATATACAAGTTAGTGTGGGATGATACGTTTTGAATGTTGATGCAAAAAAGCCCACAGTGAATTATCACTAAAGAAAGTGCCTCTAAAACTGAGGACTTCCTTCCTGATTGACCAACTTACTTCCTTGAAGTCTGCAATGGTGGAAAATCCCAAATTTTCTCCTTCCTGGGATTTTTCTTCCAAATGAGAGATAACCAATTTCATTTATGGGAAAGGGAGAAAAGAACGGAGTAAAAGAACCTGGGAAACCGCAGGTTTCCACTCCCCCACTGACATGACGATATTTATGAATTTCTGTTAGAAAATTAATTTTTTCCACTTAATTTTCTACTGCACCCTAGAAAGGAATTTAGTAATAAGTCTCTTTAAAAGCATTGGAAGCTGCCTCTGGTGAAATTTAAACTTGACAAGCTTAATATCTGGAGGTCCAAAGCTTTGAAAGTTGAAGAGTGTCTAGCTCAGCAATGTGTGCCACCAATGAGGAAAACAGTGGTGGCCTCTGATTTTGGAGTCCTCCCCCCAGGAATCTGACAGCACCTGCTGCAGATGGAGTGAGAGCTGACCAGGCTGGCTGAGCAGGCTGGCAAGACTTTCCTTCCTAAGTCCTGGTAACATTTTGGGCTATTTCTGCTGGAGAAGGAGACAGAAGTTGGGAGCTGAGTTGGACATAAAAGGGCACGAGCAATCAAATTACACACAACGTATCTGCCTGAGAAGCAAGCACCATCCTACATGCACAAAAGTGAAGCAAATTAATGCTGGCTAAATAAAATAGTAACATCTACCTGCAATGGTTTGGGGTTCTGATCCACAGGAATGATGAGAATCACAATTTCGGATTCTATGCTTAAGTATCCGAACACATCACACTGTGGCACTGACACATGCAGGCGGATTTTTTCAAGTATGTCAAGTACCGTTATCGGCTTTTTATTTGTTACCTGGAGGAAAACAAAGAACTCTGTGGATGATGTGATATTATGGAAAATTCTCCTCCTCAGTTTTATAACATTATGTCATGCCAGAAAAGGTGTTTCAGCCATTAAACTACTCAGTTCCAAACTCTACTCTAAATGTTAGCAAAAGACCTAAAGGATTCAATGCTTCTAAAACATCATTCTAAGAAATGAGTCACTGATTCTAAAAAAACCTGAAAACCAACCCCTCCAAAAATGTAAAAACAAAACAAAACAAAACAACCAAAAAACAAACAAACAAACAACAACAACAACAACAAAAACCAAAAAAAAAAAAAGTGAAGGAAAGAAAGAAAGAGGAAATATATTTACTTCTCATATTAAGTGTGGTTTTGATATGTGTTGTCCACCTTCATGGTTAGTGTGTCTATGTATCACATACCTCAAAATAATGCAACTGGTTATCTGTTACAGTGGTTTGTGCTCCCATACTGGAAAACAAGAGGCAGAGCAGCCCTAGATTTATAGAACTCTGTAGTATTTGAAGCAGTTTTTTCTCACATGAACCAGCTGTCTGAACTAAAAGAGGCAGACATTACAATCCAGGTATTAGGGTGCTTAGTAGGTGAGGGTAGTTATCACCAACTACTTGAATAAGATTAAATTTCTTTAACTAGAAAGCCTTCTTCTAACAGAAACTAAAAATTCTTCTTCAGGGTCACATGTTGTGATGTATGAACTGAGAAGCTGCAGTAGCCACTGTGTCCCTCATACCATCAGAGATGACAACTGGACAACACTCCAGGATGCTGTCATGACCCAACAGACACTGTCATTCAGTAAAACTGGTCAACACACATACACAGCACCTACAAACACAACATCTCTGACAGGAAAGCAGCAGAATCATAGAGGCTGCTCCCATATAATTTGTCTGCATTATTACAAGTCAAAAACTGCAAACTGCATGCGAACCTGAGTCTGCTTGTGTGTGCCTACTCTAATTCTGTTTTGCTTTGCATTGTAATTCAATTTATGACTCAGATAAAGAAATAAAGTATAAGCAGTACAAGGAAAAAACTCCTCAACAATCACAAATAACAACTAAAAAAAAATGGTTTTTATAACATGTTAACCTTTCAAGAGGAAGTGCACTGTAACTTGACTTTTCATATACCATTTAACATTAGGCATGATTGAACTGTTTACCCTTGCAAAATTATCCAGCTTGTCTTTGTCATATAAGATTCTCAGCATTCCAGCACATAGTGGACAGCAGGCTCCTATGTGAATTAAAGAAATCTCAGTAATAAAAACAAGTAGTCTTTTTACTTTTAAGTAAGCAAAAGTCAAAATTTGAATATTAACTAAGCATGAAAACAGCAAAATTATCAAAGCAAAGTAAATGTTTCAATTTGACAGCAGAATTGCACATTTCTAATATTTTTTTTAATATTGAAAACATTTATAATGCAAAATCTGTCACCTTTCAACACACTTTTACTACTATCAGCATGAAGCAACAAGATGAATTTTCATTCTTTTTAAGATCCTTCATTATTGTAAGCTAAAAACTGGAGGCACTGTGTGTACCACAAGATTTTGTATGGATGCATGCATATCACCAACAGAAATGATGGATTTCAAGGGCTCATATATCTAGGACATGACAGAAGCTTTATGCACATTGCAAGCATTAATTTCTGCAGTTACACCATGTTGGAGAGTAAAACCTTCAGATAACAAGGGAGAAAAAGTGCTTGTCTGACAGATGTTGTATCTCTCCTACTCTTTTTCATTGCCACGTCAGAAACCAAAGGGATAATATTTCAACTTTCTATCCATGGCTGTGTATTAAATCCACTCACCAACTTCTATGTAATTCACATTCACAGAGTGACATTTACAGTACTAAACGCTATTACAAAGCACGAAGACCTTTTTCAAAGGGGGCGAGAAAGGAGAAAAAGAAATAAAACTTACATTTTAAGAACAGAGCTTTTCTTGCTCTGTGTATTACCTGTGATTAGTTGTTGTTTCATAAAGGAAGCACTTGTGGAAAGAATAAAAAACTGGTTCAGACCAGCACACTGCAAAACTATTCCTGCTGTCTTCCACAGTACTGTGAATCCATATGGTATTTTACTCTGTCTCCTAACTAAATACCACCTTTGCCCTTCTGGGAACCCGATCCTGATGACAGCTCAGCATTCCAATGTGGTATCTGTGCTGCCACTTCCGAAAAATTACTCACCAGATTCCTAGAAGCATCGTACCCTGGACACCACAGAGCTCATTTGTTTCTCCCAAACTAATCCCAGCTGCCAGTCTCTAAGAGACTGCAGGAGCATCCCCCTAAAGCCAAGGCCTTTCCAATTCAGGTTTACTTATCTGAGTCCTGATACTGGCTGGTTCTAGCCCTAAGCAGAGGCATTGCTTTATGCTTTCTGTTCATAACCTGTTAAAGCCTGCGTTTTATTCCAAGCATCTCCCTCTTTATCCCCAGAGCCCGGAGAACTCTCCCCGCTCTGCTGTGCCCGGCCCACCTGGCGCGAGGACGGGTTTGCAGCCGGTGGCAGAGAGCTGGGGACACCTGACGAAGGCGCACTCGGAGTGGAAGCCGTGGTCGGAGAGCGCGCCCACGGCCTGGCAGTGGCCCGGGTAGTCCACGGCCACGCGGTGGGCGTAGGCGGCGCAGACGCTGCCGTAGGTCTCCCCGTTGTGCCCGCACACGGGCTCCTGCGACCTGCAGAAGGGCTGGAACACACGGCAACGCTGCAGCGCCAGCTCGGCCCCGCTGCACAAACTGCTCGGCAGCTTCAACACCAGCAAAGGCAAAGTTAATGGGAACTCGCTGCTAATATTGTCAAACCTTTGAAAAGGTAGGAAATCCAGAGGAAATAACCTGCCAGTTTATGAATGGGCCATAAATGAAAAGGGTAAGTACTACAAGAAGGTGACAGAGTCTGAAAAATGCACAATAAAACATATTTCAGAAACTAACAACTTTTGTTCTGTGCAATGCTTAAATAAAAGGACCATATTTAAATTAACTTATTAAATAAATTTAAATAATTATAATTTCACTATACCTTAAAATATTCTATTAATAAAATTAATTTTTAAACAACTCATTAGTAATTTATTAATTCATCTTAGTGTGGTTTTGTGTGCTTACAATTTAGTGTGCATGCACACGTGTTTCTAACATGTTATTGTATGTTTTTATATATCATTTATTTACCTGTATTACTTATATTTGTGTATGTGTTATTGTAAGGTGACAGAACCACCTTGTCTAACACCACTGTAGAGAGTGGTGGGATGCAAAAACTAAACCTAATTTTAATCCTTCTCAAGGATTAAGATGAAGACTAATCCAATGCAGACTAACTAGAAAATTATTACAGACTGCCTAGTATGTAAATAGATCCTGAGCAACGAACTTGGTAAACCTGGGGCACAATCACACAAAAAGCTAAAGACTTTGTATGACTGGGCATTATTTTATATTTCAACAAGTTAAAATTGGTAAGAATTAGCATTTAAGTAATCAAGGAACTGCACTAATTACTGCAAACACAGTGCAAGCTTTAATAGTATATATAGGAAGATATAAATATCAAGAGTATTACCCCCAAGAAAGCATAAGCAGAGCTTTTGACTGCCTTTGAGACAACTGTTAACTAAAGCAGAGAAACACTTGACAAAATTCTGAAGATTGTGAGATTATTTTTATACTAGTTAAAAATAAGTTTTTCGATTACTACTTTTTATTAGAACATTTTATAAGCTATAAACCCTAAAAAGAATACTTTAAAAAGACCAAATAAACAAACAATATTTAAAAAAATTAAAATAAAAATTGTTAAGTTGAACACCAAGGAACAAAGAAGATTTGATATTTATTGTCAGAGCCACTTCCTACCTGGCATGGTCCTCGGTATGCCAAACTTTTTCCTTTCTGGTACAAAGTACACAAGTTAGTGTATTCCACATTGTCTGTGTCACAAACAGGATCCCGTGTCTGGTCACAATTTAACTGCCTTGGCACACATTCATGCTGGCTGCATTCAAACTTCTCAAAACTGGTCAAGCAAACTTGTTTCTTTGGTATGCACCTGCGGAAAGTCATAATAATTTCATGTCACGTCATGGGATTATTGTATTTTTAAGTCTCAAAAATTGAGGGAAAATATTTTCAGTGAAATTTTCTCCAGTGCTTTAGAACTAACTGTGGTTCAGCAGAGCTGCAGGAAATACAAGCGATAGAACACTCTGAATAGCCCTTTTCAGGTCTCATCAAAAACCTGGAAGAGTTTCACACCACATTTATTCAATGTATGTCAACACAACTGCAGTTTTCACTAGCATTTATCTTTTACCAAGTATTTTTCAATGGATTATTGACAAAGGCTTGGATAAACTTCTTACCTACTCCCATACTTCATTTTGTAAATGAATATTTAAGGACAGCTAGGCTAGAGAAAACATGGAAACGGCAAGAAGAAAAAATTGTATTGCACAGGTCTAGTCTCACCCTTCTCTGAGAAAGGGGTGAAAACAAGACCTACAAGATTATATGATTTCAATTACAAATATCTAATTTGATTCTAGCTTTGGAGGTTTGGGATATTGTATGTATGGCATCCCACCTAGAGGATGACTGCAAACAAACAGAAAAATCTCACATTTACACTTTCTTGGCATCCCTTCCTCTGCAGCCTTCACAGACAAGTACAGACAGAAAACCAGCACAATTTCTTTTCCCTTTGTATTAAACATGTACCTTCCATGATATTATCTGCAAAACATCCCTCTGCTACAGGAATGCCAGGCAATGCAGTCTGCTGAGCAGGCTGATGAAAGGTCTCATGGCCTCTCTGGACAACTCCCTCCTTCCATAAATTACAGCAGTGCTGCCACCACTGCATAATGCACAATATGTCTTTATTCTCTGTGAGTGCTGCACTCCCATGCATTACAGACACGCCTTTGATATTAGGGAAGGCTTGGAAATTCTGAGATTTAAACACTTCACAAGTGGAATGTAAGATCCTAAATACATTCCAAGTGCATCAGGGGCATTTTCAGATGAGCATGTTCAGTTTGAGCTACATTATCAAACTGACCTAGAAAAATGTATTGTGTACAGTCCTTTACTGAAACTACAAGTTGAGGTTCTAAGCATAATGGTATTTTGAAAAAAATGGAAACCCTCTATGTACTCTCCAAATTTCAAACATAAACAGTAAAAAATGTTTATCCACAATGCAGGCTTGAAATTCCAATTTTGAATGCCATTATGGTTGTAAAAGCTACAAAACTACAGTGTTTTCTCAGTATTTTTCTGCATCATGGCATTTTAAGTGCAGAAAAAGGAAAAAACCCTAGAATTGCTACAATCAGCTCTCATGAAAGCACAATATTACACAACTTATTTTGATGGCTTTCTTTCAAAACAGAAAAATGCACTAATTCAAAGGAGACTGCAATATTGCACAACACTGGGAAAATTGAAGACAGAGACCAATATTGTGAGCCACAGACTTTGATCTCTGTAAGAAAGGTCAGATTTTTTTTTCCTGACACTAGTACAAAGCATATTTTTGTTTTAATATATTTGTCTATGCAGATTTTTGCTTTTCTTGATATTGAAAAACTAGAGATTGTACAGACATAGTTTTCACAAGATTTCAGTCTAAGAAAAAAAGGCTGATTGATATTTTCCTATTTTAGAGACAAAAAGCACAGATTACTGACTGAATAAGCAAGACTGACTCCAAGTCTTGAATTCAGATGTGGGTCTTCTTTGTAAACTAGTAAAAGAAGGTGTGAAACAAAGTAGTAAAATGACAGTTGTTGCCATTTTGACAAAATCTGATTCTCCCACTTTTGAAAGTGTATGTGAAATCTCCTTTATTGCTAAACTGAGATCTGCATAATGAATTTAATTGACATAGCACTACAAAACTGGAACCAAGAACTGGCAGCTAATACAGTCCAATATTACTAACTATGATAAATAAAAAGCAGCTACTTCAAACAGTTATTTTTATTGGAATAGCCCCAAAGTAGAATGTTACAATATACAACACATTCAAAGAACACTTAAATCTGCTTTATGAGTGGACGAAGCCAAAGAAAAGCTGAAAAACATATTCTGCTTTTACCTTTGATTTTTATTACAAGGGTTTGGGTTGCAAGGATCCTTGGAAATACATGATCCAAATTCAAACTGGTTGTCCTGGAGCCCAACGCAGCGAGCTATGCACGCGCTGGGATACGTGCGCCCGTTCTGGCCACAGACTGGGACAAACTGGTCCACACAGTTACAGGGCAAACCTGCAAGAGCAACACACAGAACAGGGACTGCGTGCACACTCATTTCCACAACACAAGATACAAAAGGCATCACTGAGGAATCTCTGCCTTCAGTTCCTTTCTCCCACGTGCCATTTAGCAATGCTGGAGCACAAGGAGCAGGAAGGGAAGTTTGTGTCCTTCCTCTTTGCTCATTCTACTCAGCTTTCTCCATTTTTCCCCTAAACTCCTTATCTCTCATCCCTAGTGCACTCTGTCTCTACTTATTTTTATGTATTACTTAAGGTTTTATTTTTCAGTATTGATTTTTTAAAAACATTGATTTTAAAGTATTGACTTTTTTTCCTGCAGTGCAGGTTGGACGTGAGAAAAAATAGTTTAAAAAACCACAGTAATAACAAATTATCAAATTAACAAATGTGCTTTCCATTAATACTGCAGAAAGAATTTAGTTGATAATTCCTGCTCTAAAAATACTCAGCTTAGAGTTTTCATGGTTTGGAAAGTTACCTGTAAACTTGCGGCGTTCATCCTCTGAGCTGTGCTCAGTCAGACACTGACGCGTAGAACAAATCAAGTTTCCAGCAAAACAGGAACAGACATTGCAATCGATATTAAAGGACGCTCCATGGCCTTCAAATTAATTAAGTAAATAGATACAATTAATGCAAATACACCCAAAGACTACACATTCATATGAACTACATAGATATTACATTCTCATTAATTGTTTCTGCAACTTCCCTTTTCAATATATTTTCCCACTGAAATTTTCATCTTTTTTTTTCAATATATTTCAAGTTTTGCTTTATTCACTTATAGGAAAAGTCTGTTCACATGTGGTTTTGATTAATTAGCTAACCACAGAAGCAAGCACTTAGTCCTTTCAAAGCCTGTATAAATTAGGTTTTCTGTTTGGTTTTTTTTTTTTAAGAACAATAAATTCTGGCTAGCAAATTTCATGTTTTCTTAAAGATAAAGCTTTTGTAAAGACGCATTCTTCTAAATTAAATTTACATAAGCCTCATAAACTTTTAGTCTCACACATAAAGCACAACTTGTATGTGTTTGTCAAGAGGTAAAAGTGCCAATGCTTCATTCCAGCCTTCATTGGATTGGAACGTATTTTGTAAGTCAGCATTGTTTTCACACCTGAATCTAAGAATCAAACTGCAAACTTAGAGGATTTTTCTACAATTTCACAACCGCAGTTTTCTGAACTTCCCATATGACTGCCCTTCACTGGGATGTATATTTTGTATCAAATCAATTCATGTTGATGACAGACTCTGATCTATCCGTAACCAAACTGGTTATCAAAGACTACCAACAAGCACACAGCTCTTGAGGAAAACATAATAGTAATTACCTTACAAAATAAGGTAACTCCCTCTCATCTCTTTTCAAAGGGTTGAGATTGAGAATTAGAGTTTTAAAGAAAATATTACATAGGCACAAGGAAACCCCTCAGCACTGGAGCAATTCAGAAGAGGTGCTCAGAGACAAATGAGGGCAGAACAAGAGGGGGTGGGAGAGAAAGCCTCTGTAGCACAAAAAGCTCTCTTTACACCACAGTACTACTCAAAGGAGTAAAGAATTTGCCAGCAGGGAAGAAAAGCTTAGAAGGTAATGCCAAACACAGGATCTCAGGTGATTCTTCAGAGTACCTGACTTAGGATCCACCTGAAAACTGTGCAGGGCTATTGCCTTTCACTGGCAAAGAGTGCACACAGCAACCTGTCCTCATCAGTAATCATTTCATCGGCTGGAGTCAACTCACAACACAAAAAACCCCAGCATCACTCAAAACATTCAGAGTTGTTTTCTTTATAGAGAATGGTTTTAAAAAACACAGTTCAGATGTTATGTCTAAACTCTCACTTTTTATTCAAGACCTTTCATAAGTTTTCCCCTACCTTAGTAGAAGCTTTTGTTTTGTTTTGTTTTCTTTTTCCAAGATTATAATGCCAGTTTGCATGACAAAAATGCACATTTAAAGGTCTCAAGCAAAGAGTAAATCTGAAAAGAAATCAATATAATCTTCTAAGAAGCATCACCTGTCACATTTCCTTGAACTCCTTTGACAGTCAGATTAGGTAGAACCCAATAAATCCTTGTTACCCATGCCAATTTAAACTCTAAACAGGGAACTGCCATGGTGAGGAAGACTTTAAAAAAACAGTGTTCAATACATCTTCATCATCATAATGTATTTGCTTACACGTTTATTTTTAGGCATATGTTAGCCCCATGGATAAATATCTTAAATTATAATTCTTATTTAACGTTGAGATTGTGCAAAACTTATTAGGGAATGTTTAGTGGAAGAGCCAAAGAAAAGGAAAAGGAGGAATTAAGATGAATCAACCAGGAAGATGTGTAGGAAAGCAATGGGAAGAGGGGAAAAATGGAATGGTTCAATGTAGACAGGTAGCTGGACAGTATGCCCTTGTCACTGAACCCTACATTTGACCACCACAACCTATCCTGTATTTTTATCCAATCCTATTTTTACACTTTTAAGATGTGTGCTTCCTACTCTGAATATGTGCATGAGTACTAACAAACCTTAAGGTGAATGAATCAGTAAGTAGGGAAAGAGGTCTTTGTGCCAGCCACTGGACTGGAAACACAAACCTTTGGAATTCACAAGTCCAGATGCCACAAGCCACTGGAAGGAAGAAAAAAGTCCCCAACAAATCCAAAACAACCCCTCACCAACCATTTGGAGCTACTAAAGAAACCATCCCTTGCTAAAAAGAAATAGTGTACTGAGAACACCCGTCACACAGGACTGTGGTTGATTGAGACAGGCACAGTTCAGTACTAATTTAAACAATGGAACCCTCCAGCACATGTAAGACTGTAAGACTTAACCCTGTATGAAATATAGAGATGCAATCATCAGTTTCTGTATTTTCTGATAAACTCTGAACTCAGATCCTCTGTGTCTTCTCACGTAGCTCAAAATTCCTTAGGTAAGGAGCAGGTGCTGGATGCATCACTGCTCTATTACTTACTTTTCCTTTGTCCTCCAACAATGCATGATTTCTGGAGGTCAACACAATGCATTTCCACACAGTTCTCCAGCAAGCCACTGTGTCCACAGGTACAGATCTTGTAACAGCCAACATCACCAGCTGAGGATGGAACTTGGATAAGTGTACCTTGTCGGACAATAAAATCGGAGGCTTCTCCCAGTTTGCAGCCTGTATGCAAGGAAAAATTTTAGCTCATAAAAAGTAAACATGTGGGCAAGTGCCACTATTGAAATTAATTACTACACTGACTTGAAAAAACACAAGGTGTTCTTGAGCAGCCTTACTCTTGCCCTTGCATTCACCCATTTCACAGAGGCAACCAGCAAGAAAAATAAAAGACAGTTGCTTGAGACAAAGTTCTGAAGTACCTGTAAAGAGGTTACTTTTGAGAAATAAACTTGAAATTACAATAATTCTCAAATATTTTAATTTTCCAGCTCTGCAGCGGTATGAAACGTTATATGACAAATACTACACATGCTTCACCCTCTCCAATACAGAATTTTAATTAAAGGATCTCACAAGCAAACACCAGTCATTTGCCTTCTCTCACATATTTTATTGTGCCTTTCTTCTCTACTTGTACCTCTTAAGTGAACACTGAAGGATTCTTACAAGACATATGAGGAGAGGAGAAAGGGAAAAAAAGCAGGAAAAGTGAATTTAGAAAAGAAAGACTGGAAAACAACAGAAAAAAATTTTAAAATTGCAAGGAAAAATATTAAAATAAATAGATTGAGATAACCCTACAAGGGGTGAACTGCAACAAACCCCTTGAAACTTTCAGCCAATAAAAAGACTGAATTAAAACATAAAAGTCACTTTCCAACCTACTGAGGAAGCAAATTGTCTCTTCAAAAGCTCTGTATTCAGAGCTTATTTTCAGATGACTTTGAATGACTTTGGCAGCAAGTGAAGACAATACAACCTCTATAGTAATAAGGCTCAGCTTTCCAGGAAAACAAAAATATTTCTAAGGGTCATAGAAGCATAACCAAAACAATGTCCCTAGGCTCACACAAAGAATGAACTGAAGTCTATCGTCACTTTTAAAAAAGCTCAAGTAGAGCAGATGTATGAGTGAAGCAAAATCCTGCTTTCCTTTTTAATTAGGAACTACTGGGGAACTGCTGATCAGCCACAGAACTGCTGGAAGAAAAGAGGCTCAGGGAACTGATGTGAGACAGCTATGGCAATGTTCTCCATCACCTCCTCTAGAAAGGAGGCTGCTCCACACAATCCAGTGTAAAAATCACACACATGTTTACGTGGTCACCAAATGCACACTTTCCGCTCTGCTTCAAGAAGCATGGCTGACCCCTCATGTCACTGAATGACCTTCTGCTTTAAAGGAAGGGGGAACACTGTGGCAAGCACTACCAGTGCCTAGGGCAGAACAATGAAGGGGTTGTAGAAATTGGACATTGCAGAGTCTCACACTTCCTTTTTGTAGATTTGATCCTTGCTACTGACACCACCCAACCCTGCCATTTCAAAGTCAGGTACCTGAAACTTACTCTGCATGAGGCTCTCTCCCCAGTCAGCTCACATTTACACATGGTGCTGAGGTTAGACAACACCAGTGTTCTAAAACAGCAGTTCCCAAATGACCGTAAGTGTCTTTCTAGTGAGGTGCAAGCACATGAAAAGTGTCACTGAAGGGAGCAGAAGCAGAAATGCCATCGGCTGCGTGACCAGACATCTTTGGTGGGAAGGGCTGGGTGCTGGGTGAGTGGGAGCGGAGCAGTGGCACTGTGCATCTCTTGGTTCCTGTGGGTTGTATTCCTCTCTCTTTGTTATCTCCCTTTTCATCATCAGCACCATCACAATTATTAACTTTATTTCAGTGACTAAACTGTTCCTGCCCAGGCCGGAGGGGGAAGCGAGCGAGCGGCTGTGCGGTACTCAGGGGCCAGCTGGGTTAAACCATGGCGCAGCAGTTCACTTCAAAACCTTCAACAACATTCCAGTGACACTTTTACCTGCAAAATTCAGTAAAGAGAAGCCCAAAAAACCTTACCTGGCACACACAAATATGGAAGACACAGCTCTCCAGATTGACATCCTTTTCTATTTACTTCACACAGCTGATTAGCTGCACACGGGTTTGGATTACATGGATGTGTGACATCTTCTACAATGTTGCCTAAAGAACTTGGGCCTGAAAACAGAATACACATCAGCTACATTGATTTAAATGAGGTTTATGTTTCTTCAGCAAAGCATGGCATTTCATACATTCAGTAAAATAATTTTTTGACAGTTCTGTGAATTTTTTTTTCTTTAATTATAGATATAGAAGCATGATGTGACCATGTAGTTAACTTATTTCAATAGTTTAATCCTCTGTCCTGGAAATAATGACCCAGATGATCCTTCACATGCAAAATATATTTCCTTTATCTTGTCTGCCCAATGATTTCCTTGTCATATATGCTCAATACAAGAAGGAATAGAAGCAATGAACTATGGCAACTTGAAAATTCACATTTTCTCTAATACACTAAATAAAATATCTCAAATTCAATACCATTTTCTTAAAAATAAATAATGAAGATTATTAAAACTAATGACAAGCATTCAAAGTATCCTGGTTTCTAATTTTGCTGCATAGGTATGTTAGTACATACTCAGGTAAGTATCCAAGGGTATACAGTTCTCCAAGTCGTCTGTTGGAGATAAGAGCTCACAAATACTCTCAGCTGAGTGGCCTTCAGGGAATTTATTATGATCTCCACACTTCTTCAGTATTTCCACACAATCTGATCTACAGATAAATAAAGGGACAGAACTTCATGAAGACTACTTGAAGAAAAAACGGCTTATATGAAAAAGTTTTCTTTCTAAGTTATTCCCTTCCCTGAATCCACAACTTTCCCAATATGCCTCACAGCAGTGTTTATATATATATATGTATACGCTACATTTTATGTAGGAGGAAGGAACAAATTTGTGACACAAAGACAGAAACTACTGCTTGCACTACTCCTCTTTGACTTTGGGCTTGGTGATCTTCATTTTCTATGGCATCATATGCATGTATCTTCCAAAACCAAGCACTTCCTTCATTTACTAATGTCTAATATGGGTTGAACTCTACCTCACTACCTGCACTATTAACTGCTCTTTTTTTTACTCAATCACCTACTTTCAAAATTTATTAAAACAAAAAAAACAACTTTTTTTTTTTTTTCAGATCCTTCTGTTAGGTGAAAGTCATCTGTAGATCCCAAAACCAAAAAAGAGGAAAGGTTTGAGACCCCACGGAGAGCCAAAAAAACTTCAATACACCTGATTTTTCTTTCGCTTTACAATGCAAGCATATACATCTATCTCATTAACAGGCAAACATCTTCATTTACAGTGATGGAGATTCAAGCAATTTCATATTCCTTCCACGTTTGCCTTGCCATGTTTTCCTAACCCGGCAAACAGTCCTACAGCGTTTTAGTTTTCATTAAAATCCATAGTAAAACATCTACAATGGTTTTTGTTTTCCCCACGGTACTTACTTGCAGATAATACTTCCTCTAGATTTGCTGTGACAAGGTTTAATCTGCAGGGAGCAGGCAATTGCCTTCCACATTTCTGGTTGGCATTTTTTAATATCAAGCACAGGAATATTTATGAAAGGCATCTTAATACTCCCTTTTTCCCACAGCTTCATGTCATTCATGGCTCCCTGGTCTGACTGAGTATTGCAGCTTCTAAATAGTTCTGTTGGTCTTAAAAGGAGAAGGTAAGATATAGCATGTATAGCAGTATAAAAGAAAAATAAAGTACCACACGTTTTCCCTTTTCACCGTAAGAACTCTACATCCTTCATATGGCTTGCTTTTTGTGGTATACAAGCAATTAATCTCTCCCACAGTTAAGCAAGATCAGAATAAATTTGAAATCTATCTTTAAGGAAGACAAGGTCTTTAAGACTCAAGACTGAAACTCCCTTCTCACCTCTATCTCTTAGATCAAACATCACTTTAATATTTCTCACCTGAAGTTGACCTAAGAGCAACTATCTTAGCCCAAATATCTCTGTAAATGTTTCTTGGTGAATCACTAATGCAAGTTGATTTATGATTTATATTTAGCCAGCCTTAGGATTCTCCCATTAACACTCACGCCACTACATCCTATTAAAAAAAAAAAAAGCCAGAGATCTCTAATGGCTAAGAAAACTCAGGGTTTTTTTAAACTCTAACTGTAACCTTGTAATTATGTTCAGACACCACTTTTAAATCATTTTGTCCTATAGAGTACAAACCCACAGAAACATCTCTGCAAAAAAGGAATTTTGAAAATGAGTAACATGTAAATTTAACAAACACTTTAACCTTATTTAGAATATACAACATTCCAGTAACCATGGCTTACTTGCCTATGCAGTAAGACAGAGGAATACACAGAGGTAATACACTGTGACATTTTACAAGTTCACGGGTTAACTTTTATTCTTGTAAGTTTTGTTATATCTGTTGCTAAACACATTTCCAAAAGTTCATTCTAAAGAAAAACTACTTATTATCAAATAAACTAAAACCATATTTGCAGAAAGAAAGCTACATACAATCTCAAAATAAGTCTTAAAAACATTTCATTTTATTTTTGAAATCAAAGCATAGGAATTCCTTTATAAAATATTCAGTGTCTCTCTCCTACCTGTTATTAAAATTAGTGCAGTAAGTAAGATTTCTACAGCCCAGCTGACAAGGTTCTCGTACATCTGCTAAACAGGTCAACATGGAAACTTCAACTGCATTATACTCACAAAAGCGATCAAATTCTTGCCAGCTCTGTGAATTGCCCCAGCTCGTGCTATAAAGTTTAGTGCAGAGCTCTCTGAAAACAAAAAAGAGATGGAGAGGAAGAAAATAAAATTAAAAGAGCAAAAGCCATTCAGATATAGCCCACCACTTCTTTGCTCCATCACTGTGCCTCTGCTCACCATAGAGGATTGTGTTAGAGCCCACAAAGTCTCTAAGGGCACCCAAATGTAGTGCTCAAAGCACATAACCCATTTTGCTCAAGTATGTCAGCACATCTACAAGCTAGTAAGACTAGAAGACTTCAGGATATAAAACTGCAATATCCAATAAAAATGTAACAACTGGAAACCTGAACTTACAACTTTGAGATGAAAACTAACCCAGCTGATTTTACTGGTAATAAATCCAAGTTGACATCACAATGAACAAGTTCTAATTCCATCCTTCAGCTTCAAATCACACTTTCTCCTCCTACAGAAATGACTGTCAAGCAAAATACATTCCTTCTTTTGCCCTGATGTTTGAAACAGGGATACGGTTTGCTGCTTTTGTTTGAGATGTTTCCTGGTGTCAGCAATACCCAGCTCACTTTGTTCACGGCAATGTCCTACAAACTACAAAAGTTTCCATCCCCAGATACGGAACTTCGCTGTATTATTAGATCTCCAGCCTACTGAAAACTTGACAGAAAGATCCATTTTAGAACTCATTGTCAAAGCAAGGAACTAAAATATACTTTATTAATTATCCTATGCTACAGTGTTCTAAGAAATAATGTAACTCCAGGGCTCTACTACTAAACCTGTTAAAGATCCTGCTGCATTCATGAGATGTTGTTACTGGAAACTTTGATACAAAAGGAAGTAACAGCTCAAAAATGTTTGCCACTTATTCAGACACACTGATGCATTTAAAATGCAATCATCATCTATTTTTAAAGTGGACAGAAAACCACTCTAGACTAGAAATGCCTCAATTATTTGCAAGCATGCAACAATTTACTGAAAACCTTTGTTTTTCTAAATGTCAGAATAGTTAGTTCCCTTATTTAATTACTAAATTACCTAAGTTATTTTTCACCGACGAAAACCAGAAGAGCATCTAGAAAGGAATATTGCCAAGGTTTTAATATGAAGCAACCAGGCACTTGAGAGTTTGTGGAGCTGATTGTCCTTTTGTCTCTCTTTAGCATCTCGTTAAGACCTATTAACCAGAGGCTGCAATGTTGGCTATTATGACCACAAGTATGGTACAAGTTTCATTAACTTACTGTGTCTGCTATAATAAGCCAGTGCCAAATGTAAGAAAAGGTTGATTCCTCTTACAAAACAGTATGTTTTGATATACAAAGTATTGGACAGAATACATTACTCAACAGATTACTATCTGGTTACCTGAACCTGTATTTTTTCTAAGAATTCCAGAACTTCCTATTTGATGTACACAGCAAGATTCAGGCAAAGGCCAGAAACAAGACAAACTCCTAAATACTTTCACAACTGGAGACGAGGTTAGAGAGATACTGACCTACATGTGGAAGAATTTGCTTTAGAACAGCAATGGAGCTTAGCTCCATCGAGGCCTGTGGAAGGTGGAGGGTGCACAGTGACTCCGGGGTGAACAGATCTTGAACTCTCAAGAAAACATTGCCAAAGTGGGTCCTGAGGGAGAGGCATGGTTTTACAGCCTTCTATAAGTCCATCAACAATTTCAAGCTCTGTTTTCATTGACATTAGAATTCTTTTACAAGCAGTCTGGCACGCATAGTCTTCTGCTCTATCACAGCAATACAAACCTGTTAACAAAATAATTAACAGTCAAGCACAAAACAACATTAAAGATGCACAACGTAACAGCCCTGAGAAATAAAAGTGCTGCAAGGAGTTTTCTCCTCCTCCAAAGAATCTCAAATAACATTGCTTCTCCTAAATAGAATCAACTCTGGAAAAAAACTACCAAGCCAATATGTAAAAATGAAAAGTAAATAAAAATTATTAATGCACCTAAACCAAAAGTTATCATCATATAAATTCATATAATGATTGCACCTAAACCCAAAAGTTATCATCATATATATTCATATAATGACAGTAATACAATTTATACGATAGACTTCTACAATAACAAATTGGTATAAAATGTACAAGAAGTACATTTTCAGTATCTTCTACAACTTTCTTTCAGTAAAGAAGGATTTACTTGTACTTACTGTCTGTAGGGTTTCTCATTGGATATGACTGTGTGTAGTTATTCACGCAGTGTATAAGCTGAGGGCTGATAGATGCACAGTAATTTTCAACTGCTTTAATTTGTGAGGGACCAGGAGAGGAGTCTGTCCGAAAAATCGCTTGGCAATATTCCCTGCAGTTCGTATGGTGACCTGCGTAACTGCAACAGACTGACCCCACTGGGGAGGCAAACAGACAAACAACAGAAAATCTATGGGTTCCTACGCAGAGAAATGAAGAGATGAGCAAGTCTGGCACACAAGGATGCTCAAGGAAATGAAAGAAAAACAAAAAGAACTAATTCTATGCTCTATTGAAAAATCTCTGTCTACAGAATGACTGGAAATATCTGTAACTAGCCAAACTACATTTCTTCGTCTGGCAGGAGAAAAAAGTCAGTAT
>VYZP01027160.1:739-25864 GCA_013400635.1 Hypocryptadius cinnamomeus
GTTCAGTGTGTATAGGTGCATTTAAATAGCATAAGACTAACTCAGAAACACTCTACTGCTCATAGCTAGTTCTGTGGTAGGAATACAGCAGTAACCCTTCACTACTGTTTTTAAAAGGGTCTTGGTAAATAATACTAACAAATTTAAATCTATACCACTTTCTTCCACCTGTTTGTTTTCCCAGGAAGAAGTGACAAAAAATAGGAATGATGTTAAGTCCATTTTTTCAGTAAGCCCTCCTCTCTTATCACAAAAAACACCCACAACCTATTGAAAATATATTCACTGCAGATAAATGCTATATTGATACTCTAACCTAATGATCTCTTTATGTGCTGACTGGATTTTTTAAATATTTCCATTTATTACTGGGTCACTGCATGGTCATAACTGTTGACCATTAATATTTCTCTATGTTTATGAATGCTTACACATGCTAGTAATAAAAATGGAGTTGATCAAATGCAGATTTCCTTGTTTCTGAATTTGTCATTAAGTCAGTTATATGAATAAGATTTTGGGCAAGATACTTAAGTGTATTAGCTTCAGAGTCATGTGACTTGCCAGTAAACTAAAGTTGCAGGAGCTAAGGACTTGTCTCACTGTGTTTGCACAGAGATCATATTTGATTGTATAATAATGACTGTTACATTTTAATTAAGGTATAGAATGTTATTTAGTTTAGTGTGCTGTAGAGAGATCATCAGACCTTGGTAGTTTTGAAGGCTAAGCTTGGTATTAGCATTGTTCCTTTCCTCTTAGATATTATTAAGATAATTATTAGATATTAGAATATTAGATATTATATTATCCTCTTCAAAATGTAGCATGACATGAATAGTTTTAGGAAATAGAATACTGAGAATATTCAGCTATTTCTTGAATACTGCTTTTTCACTAACAGTGTAAAATCTACAGTATGGCTATGTTTCTTCATCTGTTTCAGAGCCTTTGTTTCTCTAAATTTCTCCATTTCAAATTGTAGGCTCGTTACCGGAAGGAGCAAACGTTGCTGAAACAGCTGCCCTGCATTCCACTGGTGGAGAATCTGCTGAAGGATGGTACAGATGGTTGTGCTCTGGCAGCCCTGATCCACTTCTACTGTCCAGATATCATTAAACTGGAGGGTAGGTCTGGCGTGTCTCTCAACTTGTATACATGGCCATAAAAGTTTAAATGTTTGTGTTTGAGAACTGTGTGAAGGATGGTGCTTAAATGCAGTATACAGCAGGCATCATTTGAATGTGGTGGGTTTAATATAAACTTTGTGCCTATTTCTTTTTACATTTAAATAAAAGGAGCCCAGATGTCCTTCCCTGGTGTGCTTGCTTTTATGTTGCCACACTAAAATAAACATACTTGAAACTACCTGCAAAACTCTTATTCTTGAAGCTGCATAAGTGCTTTTTGTGCATCTGAGCAGTTACAGATATAAAACTTAGAGGAGTTTAGAGCTAGGCTCTGCACAGCTTCACTGCATGGAAATAGTTGCTCTGTATTCTGGGCTTTTAGTTCATCTGAGACCTACCTGGATCATTTATAGAGTAATCAAAAATGTATAGCATAGAATGGATTGCTGTCATGCTGTTCTATAATAGCAATTGTCTGCCCTGCTGATCCCAGAAGAGCCTTTCTTTTGCTCAGAAGCTTGGTAAAGTTATACCTTCCTCTTGGCAACTAAGAGCTGTAGAATGTCTTGGCAGCTAACACCCATCATTTTCTGCCTGTGTTCTTTCTATGATACCTTTGATGTCGTGGGAACACTTATACAGAAACATCCTGAGAAATACAGGAATATGAAGAAGGGTTTAGAGCTTGCTAAGGACTGAAATCTGGAATTCATATTCACAACCACTTTATAGGGAGCTTCCAGCACAGGAGGCATTGAAGATGAAAGGCACAGCTTTCTTCTGCAGCTTGAGAATTTTGATAAATAGAACTTTCAATTTACATAAACATTGCAGCCAAATGCATACTATTATATGTGATTAGGGAAGAGTTAGAACTTGGGTAGTATTGGCTGTGGTAACACCTGGTGCCTCTGTCCTGCTCCAGCATGGCTGAGAACACGGACACTCTGAAAGCTCTTGTGTGCCTTGCGTGACCAGCACCTTCCTCCAGCATCTGGCTGTGAACAGGGCAAGGCACATGGCATCTTTGGAACTTGAGTTTTAATATTCTTATTAGGTGTCCTGACATCATCTTTCCTAAAGATACAAGTGTGCATGTCATTGTCTCAGAAGTAAATTCAAAGGTACTCCAAAGCAACTGGAAACACTTTAATAAGATTTTGATCGGCTTCCCTGTACTTAGGTAGTACAGTTTTTGATGCATGTTGAATTTTACTGAGATTTGGTTCTGTGCTGAAACTGAAGGCAGGTAATAAAAATACATATGCAAAAATGCTTAAAAATACATTAAGAAAAAAGAAAAAAGTATTCTAGGGTTCTCTGTAGTCTGAAATAGATAAATTCTTCTCATTAAGTCTTCATTTCACTTTCAAATCTAGGTTTCCTTGAAGGAATACAGAACTAGAAAGGATCCCAATGAGTCAAGAAGTTGACTATTGTACAAAATTATATAATTCCTTTCTTGAATATATCTTGTTCTATCTTAAAACTGTCAAACTGTTGAAAATCTGTACTCTTCTTACCCACTGTTCCTTTTTTTTACATGATTTTAAATTTCATTCTTGGTTTTTACCAACCTATTCTTGGTTTTTACGTAACCTGTCTTACATGCCTTTGTTGTTCCTGCAGCAGTATCCTTTGGTTTGAATAGTTTCTAATCTGATGTTCACATTTTTGATTTGTTTTCTTCCTCTTGTTTTAGCCCAGGCTACTGCACCAAGCCTTTTCAGTCTCCCTTGCTGAAGTGGATTTCCATTCTCATTGTTATCCTCAATAGTCTTCCTCTGCAACTTGTCTAGTTTGGGTTTACTGTTCTTAACTGTAGAGGGTTGTAATCATACAGAAAAATCCAGACTGACATCCCATTCCTGCTTTGTTTAGTGCTCCTCTGTCACTGCTGGAAATGAATGTTGTGATAGGTTTTAGCATCATGTTTGTTTTTTCCACAGCTGCATGATGCCAAAGGCACACAGGTTTACACTGGCTAACACCTGATAACTCCCTGCTCCATATCACCTTCAGTCAGTGAAGCACATTAGAATTTTACTAGATTCAAATGTATGACTTCACATTTTGCATTTCTGAATTTAATCTCAGTCAGTTTAGTCAAACATTTTTCCCTATTGATCATCATCTGTGGATTTGGAATTATGGACTATGTCTGATTTTCTAATGTATGGGAATCCTTATCCTGCTGGCATCAAAGTAGATTCCTTTTATGGAGAAACCTTTTATTCTTAACAATTCAAAACTTATGTGGAGCTCTGTCATACATTGCTGCTTTAGGAATAAAATCTGATGCATGCTCTGGAAGTATATTTAATTTTTCAGTCCTTTTTTTTAAGAGGACTATTTTTTTTTCATGGGACTTATTATTGCTACTTACCTTTCCAAGAAGCAGTTATAAAAAGAGAGCAGAGACTATCTGGGCTTAAATATTAGTTAGAGAATCCTGTGTAACTACACAAGTCTGTTCACAGCCACCACTTCTTAGTCTTTAAACAGCACTTTGAGAGAGTGATAATTCATGTAACAGCCTTCAGCTCCTTGGAAAATCTCATCTCAAACATCTCAATCCACAAACACAAATACCTAAGACCAGGCTGGTTTTTTGAGAAGATACAGGCTTGTTGATGCTAAAATGTGTTCTTGTTTAAAGACAAAGAACTAATATATACAGAGAAATGTATGCAAAATCGTGTCTATTTCTTACTGCCATTGCTCTATAGAATATTTAGTTATAAAAAAAATGAGTGATTAAATGTATTTTTTCATTACATGGAAATAGCTGGGGTGATAGAATAACTTACATTTTCACAAATGACAAAACTTCTCGACAGTGAAAAACAAAATTAATTCTTACAAAAATATCTAAATATTTAGAAATGCAAAGATAAAATGTAAATTAATAATTTATTTCATTTCTGAATTAGAAAAATAAGTCTGTAGGGGGGAGGGGTGGGGCAGAAAATATGTCTGAAATTATCCAGTAAATGCTCCTGAATCTGTAAAAGCCAAAAAGCACTTTTTTACAAATCTATAGTTGTATCTAATCTTTGCTTATTTTCTTCATTTTTAGATATTTGTTTGAAAGATACAATGTCTTTGGCTGACAGCCTGTATAATCTACAGTTGATCCAAGAATTTTGTCAGGAATACCTCAACCAGTGTTGCCATTTCAGTCTTGAGGATATGCTCTATGCAGCTTCTTCAATTAAGGTAAAAATAAAACAATTAAATAAAAATGCAAGCAACATCCACAGAACTATTTTGTTAATGATATGTTTAGTCTTCCATAGTCTGCTGCTGTATGGCTTCTCCTGTGGCATAGCATGCAAGACACAAATTTCAGCAGAATGAAAAGCCACCTTCTTTTGGCCATTATGTTTTCCTAGTTATTTCAAAATTTTTTTTAAAAGCCTTTGTGAAAGGATTTGTAAAAACTTTGATTTTGTGCAAAACTATTTCCCACTTTTTCTTTATTATTAATTAATAGTTGAAGTCTGTAATCTGCAATATTTCTGTTGAAATGTAATAGTGATCTGCATTAGTTTAAATGCATCAAGGCCTTAACAAAGGGTGGAAATATTGAGGACTTGTTTATGGAATTATTACTCACTGTTCTTACTCATTTCTGTATACACAATTTCATAGGTTTTAATCTTAAAGCTCTTTTACTCTTGTAAAAATGTAAATTTATGAGTTAATTTCTGAGTTAAATTTTTTGAAAAACCAATGGCTTGATGTCCCCAATACAAGCAACAACACAATTCCAACAAATACAGTTGTTTGAATAAGCAATTAAGTGTATTCCATCAATCTAAGATTTTGCTCTTTTAGAAAAAGGAAAATAAAACATTATTCTGTAATTCTTTATGCCTGTGCAGAAAGAAAAGGAGCAACTGAATGATTTCTTGCCTAATTGTAATTTTAATTTTTCATTATTATGTTTCACCAAGACTTTCTTCTATATAAAACACACTTCATTTGCTTAAGATTCTTGTTGGTTTGCCTTTAGGGAATGAAATATTATTTTTCTGAAGTCAGCATATCCATTGCAGATGGGATGTAATTGGTTTCTAAATATCTGGGTCATTTCAGTGCTTTTATGATTTTTCTAGCAATCTCACAAGCAGAGTCACAGAGGCCAGAGCTTGAATACAGCTTTGTTGTCTCCTGTAGGGTTGAACCCAATCCTTTTCAAATAGGTAATGAGCTGCCAGGTGAGTAAGGGCAGTAGGACCTAAGTCTAGACTACTTAGCTGTTGCTGGTTTATTTTGTGTATGCAAAGTTGTGTAGTGAGTGCTTCCAGCCAGCTTTTGGTGCTGTTAAATCCACAAGCAGTGATCTACCTCCATGCTGGTGAAGTCTGCTGCATTGCAGTCTGCCTTGGCTGCACCTCCTGTCCTACAGCCACACTCAGTGGGCTCAACTCCTTCACTGCATTTTGAAGGCTTCTCTCTGCTTACAGATACATGGAATAAATGCAATCAATTATTCTTGTTTGGATTCATGACAATTAGTCATACCATTTTTATAGTAATGACTTGAATTCTTTCTCAAACCAGTATGCACTAGGAAGCTTCAATTACAAAAAAACAAATGATAGTAAATATTTTGTCAATATCCCAATGCATCAGACTTTACACTTTAAACTTAGTGATTTTGCTGTTTCTGAACGCTGGTTTTAGACAGGATTTAGAGTTCTTTCAAAGAGTTAGAGTATTTCTAGATCTGAGAAAGCCCTTTTGTGATCATGTTTTTACAAGTTGCTGTGGCATGGATGCTTATTTAGATGTAAATGCTACAAAGCAAGGCTGCCAAGTTTTTCTTCTAAAACTTGGCAGGGAAACTTCAGCTAGTGCAGTAAACTCTGTTTTTCCAGTGTTAAGAATTAATTTGCTTGAAAAATAAATTCATTGTTAAAGGAGTTCCTCCTTAGTTTTCCAGTGCATCTGATTAGAGTAAGTTTTAATAAATGTGTTTATTCTCCAATTAATTTTATTGTCACTTTAAAAAAACTTGTATTGTGAATGGATATTTTAAATATTGCACATTGAGTTACACTGGTTTGTGGAAGCTACTCATCTCAGCCTACAAAATGTACATAATATGAAATCTTAGGATTTGTAGAGGTGTGTCTCTGTTAATCAGCAGAAATTCCTGTCTCTTTTCAGAGTAGCTCATACTGCACAGTAGGTGCCACTGTACTTTTGGCTTAAAAACCTGTCACATTCATAGTGGTGACAAAAAAAGTAAAAAATACCAACTGCTGATATCTTACTGGAAAAAGCCTCAAGAAAAAAATCTCAGCAGAGTTTTTGGAATTACAGTGCTGTGCCTTGTGTGGTCCTAGAAATTACAGTAGGTATCCTGGCTTGCTGCTGGTTCTTGAGAAGGAAGAGAGCAGAACCTCTTCTTAAGTGATCCAGCACAAACTACATACCTTACATTCTTCCCAGGGCACCCTGCACTGTCCTGGTACATTAAATCAAGGGAGGTTGGACATAGGATATGATGCAGAAATTTAGTGCAGCACTTGACCAAAGTGACACTGCTTGCTTTCAGTTCTTCCATCAAAATGCACAGCAGCACAGTGACTTCACTTAAGCATCCTAAGTCTTTGATAGAGGCTCTCAGATTTCCCAGCAGATTAAACTGATGGCTTAGTTCTGGTATAGCAGAGAGGAGAAATAAGCTTTGTCTGGATTTCTAGACAGCTTTAATGTGTCATAATCAAAGGAAGCAGAAAGTTTTTTTGCTCCTTATTGCCTATTTCTTCTCCTCTAAGAAAAATACATTTGTAAAGTTCTTCATAAGATGTTTACTAAGGCAGGGCTACTGATATTAAAGAAAAAAATATTTCAATACATTCCATGGATGCTTGAGGCACCAACAGGGGACCATACTGGTTCTTGGTTGTTTTCCTTTGAGACAGACAAACACAAGTAGAGAGTGATTACATAGAAATAATCACAATGTTTTCTGAATCCTCCCTGCATATTTAACAAGCAGAAATAATAGAAATCTTGAGTCTGTCTTCAGTTGTGCAGATTGCTTTTTTGCCCTTCTCCTGTAAGCAGTTTTATCTTCAGACAGGGTTTGTTTATTAAGTATCTTGTTCTTCACCTGTATCTGGGAAAGTATACAGAGCTGAAGGAACTCTTTTACTGTGACTTGACATGCACTTGCATTGCCTTTTCAAAGAACAAGTTTGTAGAGATAGAAAACCTTGCATAAGATGCCATCAGAAGAAGTATGAAGCACCCTGCAGAACCCTAAAGACTTATTTATTGCTTTGTCCCAGCAGTTGATTAGCACTGTGATATAATAGGAGGCATTTGTGCTTTGGTTGTTCAATGGAGTGCATAATTACTGTAAGGATGTTGTATGGTCACTGAAGAGAAAGAATTAAAATAAACATCTCACATGTTCCATTTGTCACATGAGGTACATGGAAATTATTTCTAAAATAGTTAAAAAACACATCTTTGGTCATAATTGATTATATTCTTGATAATTTTAGATCATTTTCTGCCACTTTATTCTAGTAGGCTTCAAATAGGCTTCACATCTAAAAACAAGTCATTTAGGAGGTTAACTGTCAAAGGGGGGATTGACTGACAGCTAGCTGGAATCATTTGGTGTTTGCCATGATTTGAGAGTTTACACAGGAACTTGGCATTGCATCAGTCGTTAATTGTTGTCTTTTGTAAGTGTTCCTTTACCCAAGCCTTTACAAATGTGTGGGTTTGTGTTTAGTTTTCTTAAATAGTGATCCTAAATTTCTGCTACTCATTTAATGTACACACATTGTACATTGTCTCTTCTCTGACAGAGGATTGATGGTGAGACTCGGATCACACTATTAGAACACTTTATTAATTCAGCTGCCATTATCAGTAGCATGACTCAGAGATTATTACTCAGAGATAACCATTCACACACAGCACTCATCTGCTCACAGAGTTCACACACATACACACAGAGTCATTTTTACTGGGTTGGAGCCCAGCCCCGTGGTCTCCCAGAAGCAGGGGCTCATAGTGGCCCACCAGTGGCTTTGGGGAACATGCAGAAAGCTTCTCAAGGGGTCCATTTGTCCCTTGGGGTGTGTATATACATACAGTCTTTGTCTGCTTGTAATGGCTGCTGGTCCTGTAAGGAGCTGGCTGAGTGCTGCTGTCTGAGCGTGTGGGTTCCGAGCGTTCAGCAGGGCCACGGGGCTCTGCAGCCTCACGGTTCTTTCAGGGGGGGTTGCATGTCCTTCAGCACAGCTGCTGCTGCTGCTCTGGCTGCTCTCTGCTGAGATCTCTAGAGTCTGCTCACCCAAGCTCATGCAGAAGGCATATTTGTTAGAATGAAAGCCTTCAGATTGTGAAATGACGCAAATCTGAGAGATGATTGCTGTGTCTTGGCTGAAAGGGCGTTCCTCTGACCTAGATGTGGGCCAGACTCCAAGCTCTGCAGAATCACAACTAAGCACATGGAATAGGTACCTTATTTTTGCACCTGATTACTAACCAGAGTGGCAGAAAAAACATTTGCACTGTCAAATCCTTTTTGATTCAGGTCCAGAACTTCTTTTTTTTTTTTTTTTTCTGCTGCTGAATTGAACAGGAGTATATGATATCTGAAGGGTTGATGATCTTGAAGGTCTCTTCCAACCTAGTCATTCTGTGATTTATATTAAAAAATATTTATTGCACTTGAGCAGTTTTGAATACTTGTACTTTCTGATGTAATATTGATGGTATTTTTTTGTAAATAACATAAGCAGAGGCTGTAATCAGCACCAGAGATATGAAAAATAGTGTTCAAATACATTGCATGGATAAATCCTAGAAATTCAGGGCTGCACAATGTCCACATGTGTTGCACAGCTTTCCCTCCCACTGCCAGCCAGGCTGCTCACCTAAGCCTGAACTGGCAACTGGAGCCCCTTAAGGACCTGGGGGAGCAGCTGGCTGTGCTTGGTGAGGCACTTATTATGTATGGTGGGAGTCAGTTCAGCCATTTCATTCCCATCTGGCTGGGTTAAAACGATTGAGAATCAGGAATTAAAAGTAAGATTCAACCAGGGAACAGTTTTTTGAGACAGTTTCTGCCTGAGAGGGACCAAATGTTCCTGACTCATTATTTAAAGGGAAGCAGCGTGGTTTGCTTTCACTGATGTTAATCAGCTGCTCCTCCCTCTCAGTTCTGGTCTGAAACAAGGCACAGTGGATTTGAAAACTGAGCTGTTGTGGCATTTATTAGCCAGTGGCAGGACAGAGGACAAACTGGTAGTGCTTGGATCATACACAGCTGCAGTCTGGCCTTCTCGAGACAGTTTGTGACACTCCAGTTTTCTGCAGTCTTGAAGCATTTACATTGGCACTTGTATAACAAAAAAGCTGTGGATTTGCACTGGACAGGACCTTTCCTGGCCCACTGAACAGAGATTTTAATGTGCATCATGGTAAAAATTTTACAGTGTATTTTATGTTCATTTTGCAAAAAAAATTCTACAGGCTTCTGTGGCTGCTCTCACACCCAGTTTTAGTGGATGCAAGCCTGATGACAAATTATGTGTATCATTTGTGTGTATGATATTGTGGTTATTCTATAAATATGCAGATCTAAAACCTATAGGTGTTAGGAGGGTAAAATTTATTTGAAGTATTTGAAATTAAGTGAGATGAAATGAAATTAAATTAAATGAGAATATTTAGCTAATAATGATCTCTGAAGCTGCAAGTCTGCCATCTGCTGTTCAGGGGGCTTGAGGCAGCCTGGACTGCTCAGAGCTTCCTTGGTTTTTATTACTGTTAAAACACTGTTGTGTGTAAGTGCATGTGATAATCATACGGCAAGCTGTTAGAATTTCTGTCACCATAATCAAGGCAAAAATCTATGGAAATCACGTCTACATTCTTTTGAGTCTGGAATAGCAACATTACTACAGACCTACTGCTAGTTTTTCCAAAAAAATTTGTTACTGATAATCAGTCTTTCCCTTCGATCGTTCTGACTAAAAATAACCTTGAGAAAACGTGATTTCCATCATGATGGCTCACCATCAGACATCTAAAGTAGCCTCTGTTCTCAGTGGGCTGTGCAGCACTTTCATTTTTAGTTCAGTAAATACTGCTTTGGTGGCTTTAGAAAAACAAACTGTCTTGCAGCAGCTCAGGACTGCATAGAAGTTATTCTCAGAAGGAATATCTGTCCTTCATAAAATAGTCACACTATTGTGTGTCTATTTTTTGTTGAAATGCAGCATTTCAAAATAAACATGAGAAATTGTAGTCTCTAAATGCAATATTATTTTGGATGGGGACAGAGCAATGATTAGAACACTTTATGATTTAATTTCTTTACTAAAAAATAAAGTCAAAAATATGAAAGCTTAAGAAGAGGCAAGGGAATGGAGAAAATATGCAGAGAGAATTTATACTATTTTGAAATTGTAGTACTAAAAATCATATTTGTCTGAGAAGTACTCCTGAGTTTTTCTTGGTCTAAGCTTCCTAATGAAATCTGTGTGTGATACTGAAATGCTGTGCTTGATATTTACTTGAATGGAAAAGATTCTGCTATGTACTTTTCCTCATTCAGTTCTGTCAAGCTGAATAAACAGCAATGGGGTTTTTCCTATTCTATTTATAACTTCTGTGTAATAACTATGCAACATCTGCCTGATCCCTTCACCATATAGTACAGTGTAGGAGTAGCTTTTGGTCTGAGTATCCCTTTGCTGAAGTATAGGCTTATCTATATAAGAAATCTTCAGGAAAAATAAATCTGAAGCAGGTTAGAAATCTTCAGGAAAAATAAATCTGAAGCAAAAGTGTCAAACAGGTACTCAAAATTATATTTTCAAATATACTGATGCAGAATTGAGATTATCTCATTTATTATCAAAGGCTTTTTAGTAAATATTTTTTTTATTTTAAAATTACATTTTTCCCCTTGATGCCTGTGGTTTGTTTTGAATTAGAATGACATTTTTGTTTTGAATTTTTGAAAGAAACTCTTTGAAACAAAAAGATGTTTAATTATGGTTTCCCAGTTTAATGTATAAGCATTGTTTACATCTTCAGACTTTGTAAGACTGGTGGCAAAGGTCTGTGCACCTGCTTGAGCCAGCTGAAACCTGGATATTTGCTGTTCTCTTTCAGCTGACATTTCTAGATATGAAGTGGCACTGAAGATGCAGAAGCTTTGGCCTCTGAACTCTTTAGCTTCCACAGTCAACAACCTTCTGGGCTTTTTGCACTCCTCATATGTTCTTGCAGCAGAAACTGCTCCTGCCTGGCTTTCCTCTATTGATTTTTGTTGTTGTTGTTGATGCAGTTTGTCACCAGTTGTCACTGTGTCTTTCATAGCTGTGTAATGGGAACATACAGCAGGGACATATATATCAGCAGTGCATAAACCTTTGGAGCTAAAACCTTGTTCTAACCTGCGGTCAAGAAACTCTGCTGCTGTTTTTTGTTTTGCATTAAAGGCTTGTAAATTTGGGTAGAACTTCACAAGTGTGACAAAAGCACATACTTAACACAAAAGCCAAAATCAGATTCCAACTTCTAAAACAAAGGGCTACCATACTTTTTCATGTTAAAAATCTCTGAAAAAAGTGTTATCTGCCCTTGCAATGGGCTTTTCACTGCTATTTTTTAATGGAAATGGCTGATCTTTGGCAAGCATTTTTTTCTACCCATCCTGCTCCTCTCTGCAAGACATCAGGCTTGAGCATATGCTTGTTATGAAACATTTCAACCCAACTGGTTGCAATCTGGTCAAGTTATGTATTGGTGCTACAGATCAGTTGTACTGGTCTCTATTTCTAAAAAAACAGTGGAGATTGTAAAATAAGTGGAGATTGTAAACTGGCTGGAACACAGAGGCATCTCCCAAAGGCTGCTTAATCTGTTTACTTGCAGGCTTGTGTTCTAACATCAATTTCTCTCCATCTTTTTTTTTTATTTCATGTAGAGCAATTACATGGTGTTCATGGCAGAATTGTTCTGGTGGTTTGAAGTGGTGAAGCCATCATTTGTACAACCCCGTGTTGTTGTGCATCCCCAAGGTAATTCTGTTATGGATTGGCCTTAATATGCGTGTTTTGATATGTATGTGTACAGATTGCCATTGTCTTCACAGATGCAGTGAATATTTTAGTTAACAGGATTTGGCAGTGTACAACCCCCTTAAAGAAGGAAAGGAGTTCTCTTTCTTCATTGTAAATCTTCATCTCATCTCATAAATCATAATTAGATTTTGTTGTCTGTTACCAAAACCTCATTTAAATTGTTGTGGTATAATCACTTGCAAATTTTCCTGACCTAAGCAAGCCTTGAATCCATTTATGCCTATGCAAGAATTACGAACATAATAAGAAACTGAGAACAGAATTTAGCCTGAAGAGCTTGTGTTGCTGAGAAGATACCAAGAGAAAGAATCATAAATCTGGGCAAAGTGAATAGAGAGCTAATTGTAAAATTTCATTTTGTACCAATGGAAAGGCACCATCTTCCAGCAATTCTCAAATTTAAAAATCCACCTTTCAGACAGATCTTGAGATCTGTTAATGACTGCTTTCAGGTAACTAACATTTCAGGTAACTGAAATGTTCACACAGCAGTGCTGTGATTGGCTTTCCATGCACTAGGAAGAGATTTTCATTGGGTGGCTGTTATACCTTTTCTTCATTTTTATGCTTTACAGCACATACAAATCTGACATAAATCTTTAAATAGTGCTAACTGGTTTAGGGTGTGACAAAAAACCTTTTTTCTAGTCAGTCTAAGGGTTTGGGGAGAAATTTTATCAGAAATACTACTTCCAGAACAACTTTTGCTAAAACTGTGTGTTTTCTTTTAATTTTGTGGCTCTTTCTTAATTTATTTTTCTGTGTTAGTACTTCACTTGCTTTTTCTAGTCTGTTTTGTCAGTCTCCATTTCTTTAATTAGTGCCAATATGGGAGCTTTGGAGGACATAAAGATGAAAGGAAGTGACAGTTTTAATCTAAATAATGGAATCAATGAAAATTCTTTAAATCTTTGTAAATCATTATTTCAGATTATTTTGGACAGCTTTTGTACTATGTAATTTAACTGAATACCAAACTATAATAACTTGAACTTTTTCTTCCTGGCAGCTGAACCTGCAAAAGATGCAGCTTCTGCTCACAGCTTGAATGCTAACAGAAGAAATTATGTGGATGGTCCATCTGGTTCTGACTTTGTAGCCAGGTAATGTCAGAGAATCACTAGTACTGTTTCACAATTTCCTTCTCTCTGTTCAAAATCAAACAGATTTTTAAATTTTTTTTTTTCCTTTTTGCAAAGCTCAGTGATTTCGTTACCAGATACAATCTGGAATTTTGTGCAATATCCCATAGTTCTGCCCTCTCTCCCTGCTGCATGACAGGTTGCTTGTTCATGTTTGTGCACTTGGACAGTGCTGTTCTCTTACCAGTGTCCAAAACAACCCTCAGCATTCAGCACAGAAGTGTCACATGGCCTTGTCCTCTTCAATTTCAAGTGGAGCTGCTGAACAGGTCTGCTCTGGAGAAGCTGCTTTTCTGGATTTCACAGCAAATTTTCCAAAAGTTATAATGAAAGTAAACTGAGATAACAGCAAGGAAAACCCTGAGTGATGGGTTTAGTTTGATTTGGTTATGCTACTATAGTACCATGAAATTCAAATAGGTAAAAATAAATATGTATGCTGTGATTAATTTCCCCACCCCAACTGCCTCCTGATGGGGAGGAGAATCAGAAAGAAAGTGTAAACCTCACAAGATAAGAACAGTTTAATAATTTGGAACAACATAGAATATGGTGATGATAATAATTATAATTGTAATGAAAAGGAGAGGGGGGATCTAACCCGAGAAGAACAAGTGCTGCACAGTACAATTGCTCCCTCCAGCAGTGATCAGCCCCTCCCAGCCAACTCCCCCAGCTGATGCTGAGCACAGCAGCCGTGGTTTGCAGGGCCCTGTGGCCAGCTCAGCTCAGCTCAGCTGTCCTGGCCACGCTCCCTCACAGCTCCTCCTGCACCTCCTCGCTGGCACGAGGCACGGAGAAGTCCTTGCCTTAGAGAAAGCACCACTGAGCAACCACTAAAACACCAGAGTGTTATCAACAGTGCACTCACACTGAATCCAAAACACAGCACTGCACCAGCTACCAGCAAGAAAACTCACTCTATTCCAGACAAAACTAAGACCATGTGAAACATTATTTTTATTATTACTGCCACAGATTAGGAAACAATATAGAAACATCCTGTTTCCCTAATGTTCTGTAGCTGCTCATACATTAATTTCTCGAGGGAGACCTAATCACTCTCCACAACTATCTGAAAGAAGGCTGTAGACAGGTGGAGATTGGTCTGCTATCCCAAGGAAAAAGTGACAGGAGAAGAGGAAACAGCCTCCATTTGCACTAGGATAGGTTTAGATTGGATATTAGCAAAAATTTTGTCACCAAAACAGCTGTTAAGCATTGGAACAGGCTGACTGGAGAGTGATGGAGCCTCCATCCCTGGAAGTAGTTAAGATGTGTACATGTGGCAGTTACAGACATGGTTTAGTGGTGGCCTTGGCAGGGTTAACAGCTGGACTTCATAATCTTAAAGGTCTTTTCCAACATATTATTTCTATGATAAGGGACATAAATTGTACATTAGGCCTTCTTTTTAATCTTTCTTTTGTCAAGGTAAAGAAAGCCTTCCAGTGATCTGATCTGGACCTAGTGAATGAGAGACAGCATTACAATGCATTTATAATTTTGGGGTTTTTATTTTGGTTTATTGAATGTATCTAAACTGGCACAGACGAGAAGGATAAAATTAGCATTTTAACTGGATATTTAACAAATGGTTGATTTCCAACCCAGATAGTCCTGTTTAGCCTTTTCTGTTGTTTTTGGATGGGTTTTTTGGAGAGAGGGGTGAGGATTTGGTTGGGTTTGAGATTTAAGGTTCCTAAGTATGTTTTTAGTGGTTTGGAATCTATGCTGACTTTAATAACAGAGTAATATTTCTTACTACCATTAAATGCTGGGATTCCAAATCCTTTCCCTGTGTGTATCCAAAGTGTGTTCCTCTTGCGGACAATGATTTTATCTTCATGTACACTGAGCATGTAAGCCAGGAGAACAAGAGCCAATAGTTTTGAACATATCCTTTGAAGCAGGGGTTCCCAGGGCCATTTGCTGTGACTCTCCTCATAAACCAGGGTATTTCATCCAACCTGATGACACATCACTGCAGGACAAAGGAGGGGCCCAAAAAGTAATATCAGGTGGTTGGAATCCAATACACAGGCTGCAGGTTCCCTGGCAGAACAGACCTGACTGCAGGATGGTGTAGTCCTGGCCTTAGTCCCTGTGCATTCCTGTCCCCTTGAGTGTTTGAGTTGCCATTTCAGCGCACAAACACAGAAAAACGACCCCAGTTGGAACAAGTGAATGTTCTTCTGCCGCCTTAGCTTGTTGAAATGACTCAGAGGATTGGCTGGAGAGCCAGAGCCAGCACAGAGGAGGGAGTGGGACTGTGGCAGTGAGCAGTTTACGATGTCTGAGGTTGCCATGGAACCCAGGCTTGGTGCCAGAATCAGTCTTTTCCCCAAGGAAAATTAAGTGTATAGATTTTCTTCATGGTAGCAAATTTTCATAGGCTGCAGGGTTACATTTGGAAAGTATGCTTTTCTTATAAGATAGCTTACAGACATTAGGATTTTAAAATTTTCACAGATATCTTAAATGCTATTTAAAACAGATATGTCATGTAGCTAGCATGTAGTGTTATTGACACAAAAGAATCAGGAATTTGTGGGACCCTATATTGAATAATTTAATATATAGTTGTTGATGCTCTTGTAGATTGTATTTTTCTTAAACTGATCTGAATATCCTTCTTGCAAATATTATTTAGAGACATTTCTACACTATACAGTATATATAATATAATAACACTAGACAAATATTCTGAAAAATGTGAGTTTGGGAGTGTGCTCTTCAATTCAGTAGACAAAATTCAAAACATGAAAGGATTTAATCCAGCTTGTGTTTGAAGTCTGGCTTCTCTAGAAGTGTTTTACATACAAATCCATGTGTCTTTATGTATGTGTCTTTGTTCTGATCATGAAAAAGCACCTTGATCAAAACATTGAATTATGTTAATCCCATCCTGGATTAACACAGCTACTCAATTACAGACCTCTGTAAACCAAATAAAGTATCTGTATAAGTAGAAAGAGAGGAAACCTCTATAATTACTCCTTTAGTAGTGAATATATTTTTTTATTTATAAAGTTATGTCTATCACAAAGTCTTATTTATCCACTTCTAGTGCATGTTGCAGTCCAGACACAAAGCAGAAGTTTCAAACTAAGCAACTGAAAATAGAAATGTATGGAAAGTATGTGATATTGGCTGCAGCCACTCAGTTTTGAGGCCAGTAGGAGCTGCCTCATTTTGCTCATTTTTGTGTAAACTTTTTACTGAAATCAAGCCTAAAAAATGGAACCTTCTAATAGAGACATTTACATGAAATAAATCAGGAGACAAGTACATTAACAAAACTTACGCTGCAGGTCTGTAGCTGTTTGTGTATGAAAAATACCTTTTTGACTTTTTGGTCCACCTGCATTAGTCCCAGTCCAAGGTTATTACAGTGTTCTCTTTTTAGTTGATAAATTAATATTTCCAGAAGAGAACTACACCTCACTTTCTTTCTCATCACAAAAAATAAATCTGTTTTTGTCTTGGCCAATGACACGGTGACTGGTTGGCCTTTGTATTGTGGCTTTTGATGTATTAATTCTAAGTTAATGTGTGGCTTTTGATGTATTAATTCTAAGTTAATGTCTCTTGCTTTATAGATTGGGAAGTCCAGCTTACACACCCCCTCACCAACTGCATACACCCCAGCAGCCTTATTCATCTGTTCCAGGTAACAATTCACAAAGAGCTGGGAGAGGCAATGAGACAGGTGTCGTCCTCTGAGTAAATCGTTATCCTGCTTGTATTTGTTCAAACATCGTTTATGCAGAAATAGGGGGAGACCTTTACATGAAAAATTAATTCATTTACATAATTGACTAATGTAATTTATAAAATGTACAAGTGGGAACATTGTGTTTGTACCAAATACATTGTGTGTGTTTTTTTTAATTTGACTTCTGTTTTGATTATGTGGAAGATGGCTTACAACAAGTATTTGTGGTATATTTTAGTAGGATTTGTATAATATTTTACACATGAGTAAGTTCTTTGAGAGATGAGGGGTATATATTCAAGATGAATTTGGCTTTAGTTGGTCTAGTTGTATTTTCAATATATAAACACTATTTTGCCATTGCAGTGTTCTGAGTAGTGAAGCAGATCAATTTGTTAAAGCAACGGAAGGTGATGTTAAAGTCATTTTTCCCAGTAGTTACATTGGGTCTTATTTTTGTTTCACTTAGGAGTCATCAGAAGGTCCACATCAATGTCTTATGTAGATGGGCAAGTAGGGACATGGCCCAAAGAGAAAAGGTAAGTAGTCTCCCAAGCTGGTTGTAAAATACTGTGGTTTGGTTATGAGTAGTAGTAAAGGCTCCATTGTAGTTTGGATTGTCAGAGTCCTGTAATGAGAATTTTTGTGAGCTATTTGAAAAAATAGAAAAAGAAAGATAAAACCATATAATGGATTAAAAACTGGTTAATAGGAAACAATCTTCAGAAATAAATTATTTATTCTTTACACTAAAAGAGGTATAGTTCAGATATTTGAATTGTTGGTGTTAAATGTGTTCATATTTACCCATCACAGTGAACTAAACATGGTAACAGTAACATGGTTAATGATCTCAGTAGCATTTAAGCTTGTATTATTTTGGAAATGCTAAGAACAATCAGGCTGAATGTTTTAGTTTTCAGTTAGACCAGTCAAAAACTCTTAATCTGTAGGGTATAAACGAAAGTTAAGATGGTAAGAGTTATAGTGGTATGTAAACTGTGTCTTCTCACACCTTCCTTCTGATCTATGGTGGCAATTCCTATACTCCTAAAATGCCCAGAATTTATTCCAAAGTAGTAAAAAGCACTGGCTGAGTCTGAAGAAAATGTTGTTACATTCTATTGTATTGTGCTTTTTAAAAATTTATTATACTTACATCTATTTATCCATCTAAAAATATCTATCTAAAAATATATGCATGTTTTTTATATTTGAAGCTAAGCAAAATACAGTACACCTAACAGTGCCTTTAATACTTCCAGCTTAAAATAATTTTAAAATTAAATACACATACTTCCTTATTTTTTATTAATAACCCTGAGTTGCTCAGTTACTTTCTTTATTCTGATCTCTATCAGGTCATCATTACATGGAGTTTCGTTTGACATTCCTTTTGACAAAGAGAAAAGCATTCCAGCATCTACTCCAAACAGAGGAATTCCGAGATCTGTGAGCAATGAAGGCCTCACAGGAAACATCAACCGCATGCCCAAGCATTCTAGAAAAAATCTGTCCTTCAAACCAGTAAATGGAGAAGAGGAGAATCAAGACATTGAAGAGGAAAAGGATGTGACAAAGGCCAATCAGTCTCTCAATGCAAATCAAAGAAATGCCAATGAGAGCAGACACTACAGGTTTCCAAATGGAGCTCTGCAAAACAGGGCAGTTCTGGATGATTTTGGCAATCAGATTGAGACGCCGAGCATTGAGGAGGCTTTGCAGATAATTCATGACACTGAAAAATCTCCCAGACTTCTCCAAACAGACCAAATTACAAATGGGTTCTTCCTTCACAATCGGGAAATGAGCATCTTGAATTCAAACATTAAACCAAATCAGACTACCCCAGATATAATCACAGACACTAAGGGTGCTCTGAGTCCTGTGACTGACAACACAGAAGTAGATACTGGAATACATGTCCCATCAGAAGATATCCCAGAGACAATGGATGAGGATTCTTCTTTGAGAGATTATACTGTAAGCATGGACTCTGACATGGAGGAACCATCTAAATTTCTCCAGGATTACGACATGCGGGCTAGCAATCACAGAGATCAATTAAGTCCTTGTCCCAGCTCAGTAAGTACTAAATCACAGGCAGGCAGCAGTGCTTCTTCGAGCTCAGGGGTTAAAATGACCAGCTTTGCTGAGCAGAAATTCAGGAAGTTGAATCACACAGATAGTAAAAGCAGTGGAAGCAGTTCTCAGAAAACCACACCAGAAGGTTCTGAGCTGAACATCCCTCATATGGTTGCTTGGGCTCACATTCCTGAGGAGGCATCTGTTCCTCAAGGAAGAGACACTACACAGTTACTGGCTTCTGAAATGGTACAGCTGAGGATGAAGCTAGAGGAAAAGAGGCGAGCCATTGAAGCACAGAAGAAGAAAGTTGAAGCTGCATTCACAAAGCAGCGGCAGAAAATGGGAAGAACAGCATTTCTCAATGTTGTGAAAAAGAAAGGTGATGGGGTATCACCTCTCCGAGAGGAAGCAGCAGGAGCTGAAGATGAGAAGGTATTCACTGACAGCAATCGGTTGAAAGAAAAAGAAACTCAAAAGTCAGATGACCAAACTAGTAAGACTTCAGAATTAATAAAAGAAAACCCAGAAAATTCTCATAGCAAATGGTTAAAATCTCCTGCTACTTCTGGGGATGCTGAAAAGCAATGGAATTTAGCAAGCCCCTCAGAAGAAAATCTTAATGATGGAGATCTCTTAGAATATACAAAATCTATTGAAAAACTAAACTCTTCCCTACACTTTCTACAACAAGAAATGCAGCGTCTATCCCTTCAGCAGGAGATGCTGATGCAGATGAGAGAGCAACAGGCTTGGGTTATTTCTCCTCCTCAACCTTCTCCTCAGAAGCAGATTCGGGACTTTAAGTCTTCTTCAAGGCAAGGGGGAGCTCCAGCTCCTGTTGCACCTTTCTCACAGGAATCTCCTCGCTCTACACATCAATCTCCACAATCTTCCAACAGGAAGAATGCCTCTTTTCACATTAAAATGCAAAGGACTCCTAGGCCAAATGAACTGAAAATAACACCTCTAAACCGTACCTTGACTGCCCCACGGTCTGTGGACAGCCTCCCCCGTTTGAGGAGGTTTTCCCCCAGTCAGGTTCCCATTCAGACTAGATCATTTGTTTGCTTTGGAGATGACGGTGAACATGTAAGCGAACCCCAGTTAAAGGGAAATCTTTTGAAAGAAGTCAAGTCTACAGAAGAGGTAGCAAAAGAAGAAGGACCAAAATTGCCAAAACAGGGTGAGCAGAAGTTGGAGGAAAAGGAGATTAAGCCAATTGAATCTAATGTTTCTGAAGTATTATCTCAGCCTATCACAGAAACTGTCTGCCTCACCCCAAATGAAGATCAGCTAAACCAACCGATTTTACCACCTCCAGCTCCCAAAACAGCTAACTTAATTGAAGTTTCCCTATCAGATTTGAAGCCACCAGAAAAAAGTGAGGTATCTGTTGAGAAATATGAAGGTGAGAGTGATAGAGAACAGTTTGAAGATGACCAGAAAGTGTGTTGTGGATTCTTTTTTAAGGTAAGAGAACTAGTGGATGTGTCTGTCAGCTGTTAAGCTTTGTTTAAATCTTTAACTGAAATGTAGATGTTGCTGATGATTGAAGTCAAAGTAGATAGCACTGCAACTCTAAATGTGCAGGCTTATCTTTTGGACTTGATTAATTTGGCATCATAAGAGTGGTGAGATTCTACCATATTGCAGTTCTGAGCAAGTCAGAGTATCCCTTTCCATTCATAGTTATGGAAGACTGCTTGGAGGTCTTGGTGAGGAAGATCCATGCTGAATGTAGTTTTTTTTTTTTAACATGTTTTGATGATCTTGATTAAACGTGCTTACATCTCACCCTCACTTCCTCACCTCACTCCCAAATTTAACTAAAAGTTTTTGAAGTACATGACAGCTTGCATTTTTAAAAATTATTCACATTTTTGAATTGCACTTTGGAGAGCCTTTTTCCCCTCTCTCAGCTGGCTAAGGAAGTATAAGTCTGCTGAGACTCCCTTTTGAAGTTTGTATTTGGGAGCACTCCTTGGAGACTTTTTATTAAAGAGCTGTATTCAGACAGGCTTTTAACTATAATGCATATTGTAAGACAGTGATTTAGACTTATTTCCATCTTAGAATGCCCCAAAATTTTTTTTCGTGTATCTAGATGATCCTAGCTTGTCTGGAAGCATTCCTCAGTTCTAACAAAACACCTGGCTTGCTCAGAAGTTACTTTTATATGGTGCAAAATTATTGGGGTTTGTGATAATTACCTTCATGTTCACACATGTAGACTCTTCCAAAGCTGAAAGAAGAAGTTTATGCTTCTTTGAGTCAGTGGGATCTGACTCAAAACTAAAATATCTTTCTTAGCAAGTTTTCTCATATCAGTGTTGAATTTTGTTTGACTCAGGAAGGAAAAATTCCATTATGAAGTTTGTAAGAGTCTTAAGAAAAATCTTCAAAAATAAACTTATTCCAAATACTGCAAGAGTATGTTAGGATACCCTGTGTACAAAATTAAGTGTCTAACGACTTGGCAAAATCAGTTGCTGAATTTAGAGATCTTAATATTTTTGGTCCTTTTCCTTCAAAATGCGTTGCTAGGATGATCAAAAGGCAGAAAATGATATGGCAATGAAACGAGCAGCATTGCTGGAGAAGCGTTTGAGAAGGGAAAGAGAGACTCTGCTTCGAAAGCAGCAGCTGGAAGCAGAACTAGAACATAAGAAGGAAGAGACAAGGTAAAACTACGTGTCCTAATCCAAATGATCAGTAATGGTGAACATAAAAATGTCTTCTTTAGTTAAAAGTGTAACCTGCATGTGAAAGAATTGCATCTTAATATCCAAGTTACTCACTGCTAGAGCCAGACGTGCAGAGGAGCCCAGCTGGCCCTGCAGGACAGCAGGTGGCATCAGTCTGTAGCTGTGCTGGCCTGAGCACAGCTCCTCAGAGCACAGTTCTGAGGGAGCCTGTATCCCTCAGGGTTCCTTCTGCACAAATGCACAATGTTCAATCAGTTACAGCAATGAAACTCATAAACCTGTGTTTGGTTTTATTAGTAGCAATATCCCAAAAAGTTTAAACTTTCTGAAAATTGTAAAAAAGTTTAAAAGCAATTGTCTCTTACTGGTGTTTGAGAACATTGAAGTTCCAAAAATCTGATGCCTGTGTTGTTCTCACTGTGCTAGCTGAAATCCCTTATTTGGAAAATTTCTACTGCTGATTTTTTTGGTCATTTTTTAGACGCAAAACAGAAGAAGAACGTCAGAAGAAGGAGGATGAACGAGCACGGAGAGAATTTATTAAGCAGGAATATATGAGAAGGAAACAACTAAAGCTTATGGAAGACATGGATACTGTCATAAAGCCACGTTCCCTCTCCATCAAACAGAAAAAGCCACGTCCAAAATCTATTCACAGAGATCATATTGAATCACCTAAGACACCAATCAAAGGTCCACCAGGTAACAAATGTTTACATGGAGAAAGAGTCTGTTCATGCTAAAACACCAGCTTGGGTTTTGGTCCTAACAAGCACGTGCATTTATAAGAGTCTTGTGCTACATTGAAACTGCACGTGTCCAAACTGGAAAGCAAAATTTGGCATAGAAATGGAAAGATGAATGTCACTTACCTGCTATGCATGCATGCATATATAAACAAACAAAAATGTTAGCTCTGAAACCCCAGTGGAGGGACGAATATGTGTTGCAAGTTTCATGCGCACCCATGTTTTCTTTACTAATCTCTTCTTGCACCTGTAGAGCTAAGAATGACTAAAAGTTGGGAGATAAGGGATCAATAAATAAAATGGTGACCATAAGGTAAGAATACTTAAACTCACAATATGGACAAAATTAAAACTTGAAAGTTACTTTTATATTTCATGTTTTTTTTCTATTTTGCTCACCAGCTGCATGTATAGTTAAGAACATAGAAATACTAACCATGTGGAACAACTTAGCATTCTTTTAGATACAACAGAACTTGCAGTAATGGCTGGAAGAAGTATTGTCAATTTACAATTAGAAAAAATAACCAGATTGCTCAGTGATCCTTTTTGCTACAGCCTCCTCTACCCTTGTTGTTGTGCTACATTTTCTCTGACTGCTTCCCTCTGTCTTTCAGTGTAATTTAAAGTATTTCCTTAACACCTTCCAAGAATCCATCCCAAGCTTTAAATTAAGTCTCTTAAGCTCTCTTTCAAGAGGACTTATTAACTTTAATTGCATCCTTTGATTTGCATAGTGCCAATATTCCCGTGTTCATGCTTCCCATTAGTGCTTAGCCTGAGCCCATCCCCAGTGGCTGCCAAAGGCTGGGTGACAGCAAGTGTTTACAGGAAGTGCAGCACATATGCATGCAGGTATATCATGTAGAAAAGTTCTTACTGACTTTCAGATGCTGGTGTTGGTCTGATGAACAGACTCTCCTATTTGCATAGGTTTATAAGCTTTAACTTTGTTTTTATCCAGGTTCACAGCTTTATCGTGTTTTTTCAGTATCTAGTCTTTCATTGGCATCGCTGAATACAGGGGACAATGAGAGTGTGCAGTCAGGCAAGAGAACACCAAGGTAAAGCTAAAATAACCCTTTCATGTAATAAAATTTTGTAATCAGCTATGTAAAACTAGCATGAATTTTTTAGAGGTTGTGTATATACTGTGAACAGGTATGTTTTTCTCATTTGAGACATGGATAGTTTCCACTGTCAGACATTCGGGAACCAAGCCATGGTCATTTGTTTTGCAAATTTTACCAAGTAAACCAGTTGGGCAGGTATAAATGAGGTCAAAACAAAATGCTGTTCACACAGCCTCTTTAATTCACCTGCTTGTATCTAAGTCTCAACCTATGGATATTTTGCTAAACCTGTATTCTGTGTGCAACTACATACCTGCTTTTCTTTTTTTAACATAAAAGTTTATTTTCTGTTTGGTTTTTTTCTTTAGTAGCTGTACAGGGACTTATTGAATGCTCCCAAGGACTTCAGCCTTTTCCAAACACCAGAATTTATTTTGCATTAAAAACAACCTGAAAATAACAGAAAAAAAAAAATTTTTAATACAAACCCCGTATTATCATTCAGAGGAAAATCACTATTTCTGTGAACTACTTGATAATATTCAGACAAATACTATTTTCTTTGTATAAAAGAAGAAAAAGCAAAAAAAAGCAAACTTGGAGGAGGGAGTTGATAAGGAGTACTACATTTTCTGGTATTGCTTGTTGTGTCTTTGTGGCCACTACACATTATTCATCAGCTCTGACAAACCTGCAGCTGGCTTCAGTTGACTTCTCAATTACCTTGATGTCTCAAGAACTGACTTTCCAGTTATTACATAAGAAACTTTCATAAATGATTCAATTAGCCTAATATCTCTTGTCATCTCTTAAAAATTAGCAGTTTCAATTGAGAGGGGGATTTCTTCCAGCTATATTAACTATTACAAAAGGCTTGATGTTGCTCATCTACACAGGCTTTGCAGGAGGTAACCCCTGTGTATGGAGCTGGAGTTGTACAGTGCTGTACTATGCTTTTAATGAGCAGCACATCTTCCTCAGGCTTTGGATTTGTTTAGGGGATTGAGACTTTTAAAGCATTATAAAAGCAACAAAGTTGAAAGAATTTTCAGTATCTTTCCAAACCCATATTGTCACCTTGTCCTCGCATCACCATTGTTTTTGATGATCCCACTGAGAGAATCTCAGTGATACATTTGTCACCTTCTTCATGCAGGTGCTAATCACAAAAGGTGTGGGATATATTATAAATTGAATTTTCATCTGTTGCTGATTTTACTGAAAATGAGCATGCACACAAATTTTGATATGATACCACTTCTTTTCCTTATTCTGTGCTTTTTTCTCACTTAGAAAACTTTCATTCCAAGCTGCAAATTTGGCTGGCTTTTGCAGTAGCCACAATGATCTTGTAATAATTTAAGAAAACTTGACAATCTTGT
>VYZP01027160.1:26826-39313 GCA_013400635.1 Hypocryptadius cinnamomeus
TTCTCACTTAGAAAACTTTCATTCCAAGCTGCAAATTTGGCTGGCTTTTGCAGTAGCCACAATCATCTTGTAATAATTTAAGAAAACTTGACAATCTTGTTTAGACCTTTAAATGCAAAATTATCCACATTTGAGTGCAGCCTGAAGAATTACAGCACCAGAAGTTATTGCCTGTGAAAACAAAAACTAGAAGGGAAATTGTTTTGCTGTCTTCAATTCAGCAGTTCTCACTGACAGTTGTTGCAGTCACAAGTGTAAATGAACTAAATTTTTACTTCATATTCATTATTCTATCAAGAACTGGTTTGTTCACTACATGAGATAACATTGGTTTGCCAGTACATGTTAAAAGTAACACAAATTTCCACTTAGTAATTCTATTTCACAACCAAGAACATATACTAGGTTTCTGTCCCTCAGATGTAGCCCAAAAATTAATATATACCTCACCTAAAGACCAACTTCTTGCATCACTCAAAACACACTAAATGTTGTGCATTTCGGTTTATAGTTTATAATTCAAATCATTGTGTTCTACCTTGCCTTCTTTTCATCTCAGAAGGCTTCCCAGCTGAACATTTGAATTTTTAATAGAGTTTAAAACTAATGTTTAGGTCTGAATCTGTGGAAGGATTTTTATCCCCAAGTCGCTGTGGGAGTCGTAACGGAGAAAAAGATTGGGAAAATGCATCTACAACTTCTTCAGTCGCCTCTGCTACAGAATACACAGGTCAGTGGCAACAAGAGTCAGAAAAGTACCTGCCTATTAGTGGTTCTATGCATGAAAAGTTTTCAGTTTCCTTGATTTGGTTTCCTAAAACTCGATTGAGTTTTACCCTTTGAAGTAGAGGCTAATAATACACGGTTAACATTTCTAATCCAAAATAAAAGTACGGACTCAATAGCATTTGTGATAACCACAATAAACTGCAGTCAGGCTCAGAATAGCACATGGGCTCACACATCATCTGTACTTCAGTAGTGTCTCTAGCAAGGCACAAAGTGTTGATATTTCAACTCAATTTAGAACAGAGTTACAAAATTCAAAAACCAAATGCAGCAGCAAAAAGTCTTCTTAGCAATGCAAATATAAATATTCTACACTGTTTGTTTTCTAACAGATGTTTTGTTGTTTATTACGAACTTTATGATCAGACTACTCATTCTTTATTATATTATGAATCAAATAATAATGGTATTTTCCTCCCTTTTCTCTAACTATACCACATGTGATACTGCCAAGACCTTGCATCACCAGGCTTATAAAAGCTCCATTTTTGCCAAACTAATATCACTTTGTTTGTGAGAAGAGTAGCATAAGGTTAGGTATTTTCTAGGGGTTTTTTCCCCAAAGCTTAGACAAACAGATTTAATCTTAAATTTAATTGATGCTTGCACATTATTTTCCTAATTGGTACTCATGTGTTGGGTTTTTTTAAATGGAGTTTACCCAAGTACACAGACATTTCAGAAATTAAAACAGGATATTTCTCCTTCAACCAGATGAATCATTTTACAGACAGAATAACCTGTCAAATGTAAGGCCAGATCTTTTATCCTTGGTTCTGGGTAAAACATTTCTGGAATTCCAAGGAGGACAGGCAACAGTTACTCTAAGCACTGCATATGCCTTATTGTTATACCTCACCCTTAAAATCACAGGTGTAGGAAAAGAAAAAGAAAGACTTTGCTCTCTCCTGGACAACTGAAATTTTGGTTAGGAAAAAGAAATGTTCTGTTGTTCATAGAAAAGGTCCTCTGAGAGAAAAAATACTTACCGAGGCTGCCAATAATAATGATTTAATAATGAAAGACACATTTGTAAGTAAATTCAGTGACAGCTGAATGGCATTTTACTTGTTTGTGAAATTTGTGGTCTCTAAACTTATTCTGTATTATTCCTGGATTTGTGTTTCTATGCATGCAGAAGTTCCACACCAGAAGTGCTTCACAGCATTCAAAGTAACTCTTTGTTGGCTTATTGATTAATTTACCTTATTTGTTGTTCCTTTTGCATAGGACCAAAGCTCTTCAAAGAACCCAGTGCTAAATCCAATAAGTATATAATTCAGAATGCACTGGCACATTGCTGCCTGGCTGGAAAAGTAAATGAAGGTCAAAAGAAAAAGATCCTGGAGGTAAGAGTATTTTTCCCCTAAAAGCACAAACACCTACGTCAAACCAAAGTCAAGCATTATGGAGACTCTAAAGCATAAATGCAGACACTGAAAGGAAACCTTAGAGATTATGGCAGCAACCAGTGAAGGGATTGAGCAACTTCTGTGGCTTGATTCCTGTGTAGGCAGAAAGATTCCCCAGTGCTGTAGAAACAAGAGCTGTTACTTTGTACATGCAGCACAGGGAGCTGAATTAATTCACATGTTTAATTAACAGTTATTGCTTGTGTTATGGGGGAACTTCAATATCTAGGCTTTCATAATTTGCTCACTAAGTTGTTTTTCCTTATGCATGGAGATCCTCAGGTTGGGAACTTTAGAACTAAAACCCAGCACCCTCATGAACAGAAATAATTGAAATACAGCCCTTCTAGGCTCTTCTCCAGTTTCCAAGCAGTAGGGCAAATTCAGGACTTTCTACAATAGGAAGGTGCCTTCCAGTCTTCTGTCTTACACTGCTATAAACCTTTCTGAAAATGCACAGATATTGTAAAAACTCAGGGACAGTGTGTTTCCAGGCAAAAGAAGTATCACTGAGTCTGAGCATTGAGAGTAACAGGACTTTCCATTTACCAAGTATGACAAATACAACAGATTAACTGATATCAAACCTCACAGACACTTGGAATCCAGACTGAATTTCATTTCTGGAATAAACTTCACAGCAGTATTTCTTGCCCCTTCTTCTCTTCGTGATCCTGCATCCATGTCTAGATGTTGCTTTCTCTATCTTTCCAGATACTTTTTGGAAATACCAAGTCAGGAATTAGCACACACTCTTGCAGTTAAATAACTGGGGGCAAAATGACCCTCAGAAATCCCAGAAAAAAATAACTGTACAAATGTCATGCTTAACTCAAGGTGGAAGCATACATCACTTGACAGAAGCTGTATGTGTTCAGGGCATGTGTCCCATAGAAGGTCTGTTAGGTGAAATAGGAATCTGAAGATTTCAGCTAATTAAGAACTTCTGTTCAATAAATTTCAACTGACTTCATGGTTTGACCAAGCTTGAGTGGATTTAGGGATTCTATTTTAGCACAGAGGATTTTTCAGACATATCGAGACACGTGTCAAGTTTCCTGTTCCCAAACTTGCAAGTATTAAACCAACTTGATGAAATGGATGATGAAAAGAATTTTTATTTGGTCTACAAAGACTTTTTGGATGTCTGTTCTTGAGGTACAACTAAACAAGTATAGCTGAAATTGTCTAAATAAATTGGGTTTTGGTTGACATGGATATCTACCCTATCAAAATTCAGATAGGTGAAGTTTAGCAAATTCTAATGATTGAAAATAAGGTCTTTTAGTGGACAGAGTTAGATATAAGTTTCAGCTCTGGTAGAAAACTGATTCAAAATGAAATCTAATGAACTGAAATGTTTTCTAATTACAATGCAAAATTCCTGTTCTGAATGTTTTTCTTTCTTTCTTTCTTTCTTTTAAAGGAAATGGAAAAATCTGATGCCAATAATTTCTTAATCTTGTTCCGGGATTCAGGCTGCCAGTTCAGATCTCTGTACACGTACTGCCCTGATACTGAAGAAATCAATAAATTAACAGGAATAGGTCCCAAATCTATCACAAAGAAAATGATAGAGGGACTATATAAATACAACTCTGACAGGAAGCAATTTAGCCACATACCTGCCAAAACTTTGTCTGCCAGTGTTGATGCAATTACCATTCACAGCCATTTGTGGCAAACCAAGAGACCAGTAACTCCTAAGAAACTCTTACCCACCAAGGCATAGTAGATGGGAAAAAATTTGCTTGAGACAATTATGATAAACTTGCACTTCATCTTTACTGCCTATAGGAAATAGATTTCTAGTTGCCAACAAGACTCTTAGAACTTAAAACTGGACACCAAGTTCTATTATCATGTCCAACTGGAATGTAAACACAGTGTTTAGGAGTGCAGAAGATTAACTCTTAGGTGAATAATTATGAGTGATTATGGAAATGTTTGACTTGTGTGGAGATTTGTATGTGCTAATGCAACATATAGAGTATATTTGCTCTGTATTTTGATTAGATACACTGAAGCACTGAATGTTCCTCTTTAGTGACTCAAACTACATTTTTTACATCCGTTGCCTTATATGTTTGTATTTGTGCTTGTCTTGAAATATTTTTCTTTCACTAAAGAAAAACTTCTTAATATTCTCAATACCATCGAACTTTGCATACTGACTTACAGTAAAGATTAAATGATAAATTGTATGTCACTGAATAACAGCTGAATGGGTCTGTTCTCCAAGATCCTTACTGCGTGCTGTAACAAAATCAAGATTCATTCCCCTGTGTATTTATAATTCTTTTTCAATTCAATAGTACTGATTTGCTTATAAACTAAACAGTAAAGGAAAAACCTTTGAACTGCTTGAAGTTTTCTTCAAATGAATGATTTAACAACTCAGGGTAAAGGTGATGCAATTATTTCTGTTTTAGTAAGTTGCCATCTGAGATGTAATGACTGACCATGTGCATGTTCATAACATGAGTAAAACTCCAAGCAAAAAGATCTGGCAGGTCTCTGAAATGGTTTAAGCAAGTGTGCATTCATTGCTTTGCACTGTTCCAGCTGGAGAGAGAGCACACGGTCAGGTCCTGCTTCCTCAAGGAAGGAATAGGAACTCATGAAACATTCAGAACTAGATCCCTGATGTTGCCTAACAGAGCACTAAATATTCAGAAGAATCACAGAATTCACTAAGTCACAGATCTTTGAGAAGTCGTGTACCTAATTCCCATTGATTTTAAGATCCAGGCCACTTCCTGCCTTCAGATCTGCCAACTCAGACTTGAATCAGTTTTCTAGGGCACAGACATCTGATAATTTTCAGTGTGTCTTTGTAAATTGTTTTCTTGACACTAACAGGTGATGTCTTGTGACACAGCAATTTTTAAGTACGTATGGCAAAAAAGCCTAACTGACATTTCAGTAAATCTGTAACATGACCATTGCAAAACCAAACTCTAGGCATTTTTCAGTATTATTTATAAAGGGCTGCATTTTATTTCAAAACAGTGTTTGATTGTTTTATAAATCGCTATCCCGTTTCAGCTTTTGTTTCTCTTATAACTTGCTTTTAACATAGCACTGTTCTGAAAAAAAAAAAGACAACACAAACTTGAAGCCTCCCCTAAATCTGTGGCTATTTTGATAACATCATACACCAGAGGATTTGTTGGGGGGGAGGGAAATCTCATTCTCAGGAAAAGACTTGAATGATTTGTGATTCTGTTCTGTTTCAGTGTTGTGACAACTCCATTCACATAAGACAGTATTGTGCTATAAGTATGTAGTCCATTCAGTTTCATGGGAGACTAAAATGATGTTCGTATTTCTCTCATTAAACTGCTTTGAGAGAAACTGCCTCACTACGATGTGCTCATTTACTTAGAGAAAAGATGCACAGGAATGAGATGTCATTAAGCAGTTTAGAACAGTACTTTTTAAAATTATTATAAGGCCTTATGCATCAGTGCATCTGGATTATAAACATTTTCTCAAAAATGCTGTCAGTTTACTGTAATTTATGTTCTTATATTTATGTATATTTGTTAAAACTGTAAAAAAGAAAAAACACTTTAAAATACATGTTTAATATGTATGTGGCTCAAAACTATTTGTGGTTAGCTGATTCCTACTGTTTGCATGTATATCACCAGGATATGTAACTCTTATAATTCAAGTGTATACATATTGTGTATATAGGATATAAATAATATTAAAAAGGGGGGAAAGAGGGTTTGCACATTCTGCCTGTTAGACACTTCCTACAGATACCATTGTAGGAACATCTTGAATAACAATATGAAACTGTGTATAATATACAGTGATTCAAGAAACCAGGAGGTTGGAATTAACTGACACACATATGGTGAATAACTTCAAAAGAAGTTTTATCATGGGAGGCTTTTTATTTCTAAAATCTGTTCTATGATTTAACTGAAGATTTGCAACACCATAAAGACACACGCATCAACCTAATCAAAGTGAGCTTAAATACGTGACAGGAATTCTTTGAGTAATTTAAAATATATCTCAATGTATTATGAAATTTGCATTTGTCAACAGGTTAAAGATTTGTGCAATGTCTAAAAGTAGAATGTGAATAATGCAGTTGAAAATTTCATTGCTCGCAGTATAAGATTTTACTTAATACAGGAAAAGTAAAGCTAGAGATGCTTTTCCTTTTTAAGCCTGCAAATTTTCTAATTACAGTGGATCTTTGGTTGGGATCATGTTTAAAAAAAAAAGAAAAAGAAAAAAAAAAAGAAAGCTTTCCATAAAGGCCAGTATTTATCACTGACCTTTCCAGAACACACTGGTGCTTTCATCAGGGGTATTATTATTGTTGCTACGACTGAATTGCCAAACTCTCGTCTTAGTTTTTGGAGCAAAATTTCATCTTCTAACAGTCATAATAGCTACTGAATTTTTTTTTTTTTAATGTTAGTATGACTGTTAGTTTTTATTATTTGGCTGTTTAAAGCCAAATTCAGCTATTTAATTATGATTTATTGGGCACTGTTGAAAAATGTACAGTGATTGTGTGCTTACTTGTCCACTTCTATGGAGCATAGCTTCCATATTTTTTCAAATGCTGTGCTGTAAAATATTGTCATTGCTACTTATGTGGTACAGTGTAGTTTTTTCCTTTCATTTAAATAAAAGCATGGCACCAAAATAACATTTTTTGTTTTCTTGTTTACCTCTAAATATAAGCTAAAATTATTAAATGCTCACATTAAAGTTTAAATCTTGTTTCTTCTCATATTTCAGCAATGTGGAAATTGTAGGAAATATGCATCATTGCAATTTCTTCTTTTGTTTACCATCTTTGGTCATACTTCCATTGATAATCTAGATTTCTGATGTTATCAGAGGAAGGCTATTGAATAATTGAATAGGCTTCGTATTTCATTTGTGAGGACAACAAGGTGTTACCCTGTTCTCTTCAGAAGTGAATTTCACAATTTTAAGTAATTTGATAAACTCTGGGGCTCTGGTTAGCTTTCATTTTTCTAAAGCCACACAAACTTACTGGTCAGGTTAAAAGGTTTGCTTCAGACTGAAAGGTTGTCAAGGTGAAGTCTTGTCTTTGTCAAGGTACTGTATAAAGCATGTGTATGATTTCTAGTGAAACAGTTTGTACTTGCTAGTGATGCTATCTTGAACAGAACACTATCCAAAAAATGAGGGGCCTTTTACAGATTTGTAAATTAGTAATTTTTCCAGTCCAAATCATGCCTTGTTTGGAGCTTTGTGTTGTCCTGCTGGGTTGCAGAGTAAGAGCAAGGACTTGCTGAAAGTGGCCATGACATCCCTGCACTGTCAACAGGCAGACTGAGCTGCTGGGCTAACTTACACAGATAAAGAATCTCAGAATTGCAGAGCTGTCTGAAGGGTAACTTCAAGAATACCAGCAATCTGACAGTAGCGCTTTTAATGCTGAATTGAAAGCTACTGTGGAAGAAAATTAATAGCTTTCCCTCCTTCCCCTGAAAACTGGTTCTTTTTCAGGCAGCTCAGTCAGTTCCCTGTACAGCATCACAAACAGGCTAACACAAGAAAGGAATTATATTGGAGCACAAACACAGTTGCACCCAGTAAAGTTATTTTTTCAGTGGTGAGCCCAGCTCAAAATTTTCACCTAAAACCAGCCTTTGTACAGATCTGCTTTAGAACAGACTTTGGTTTTTCTATCTTTTGGCAAATAACACCATCCCTGAGAAACTTCAGTTCATGCCCTGGTTAATTTGACATAATAGGACTGTGCTGTGTACCTGAATTTGTACAGAATTTCTGATTTAAAATTTGTGCTGCTGTGGGATCCAGTGTAGAGTTATGCTTGTAACAGAAGGCTTTGGATCAATTGCCATACAAATATGATGCAAAAAATAACTTTGTTTCTCAAATCCAGCTGTACTGATCAGATCGATATCAGATGTCTTTTTTCCAACAATTTATTAAAAAAGACACAGGGTTAAAATTTAACTATTTAGATCTCTTCAAATAGAAAATTAGCTTTTTTTTTTCTGGCTTGCTACTAATTTAATGAGCTGAATAAGAGGCTTGAAGAATTGTGGCTATAATGATGTATCTTGACAGTCACAGCCCTTTACAGCTGCTTTTATATTTTCTGGTTAAATAAATAAAAAACAACAAAAGGAAAAAAATCCCCTATAAACTCTCTTATTCCAGGTGTATATGGCAGGGGAAAAAATATATATTTAACATTTACATCTTTGTAAATGTATAAGAAATGTATTTTTAAAAGCAATCTGTTCCATTTAGGTAAAAATATATTTGATGTGTGTTTGTATATGCATATGTACAAATGCACATTTACCTTCAGACTTACTTGCTTAAATACAGAATAAAGAATACATGTTTTATTTAGACAACTACAGCAATGAGTCAAACATAGTAGGGAAGTTACTCCAGCTTATTTCCTTCTACCAAGAAAGAAAAGAAGATCTTAACACTCAAAACCACTGCTGTAAGAAGCAAGGAAGCAATCTACAACATGCACATTTCAGTACAAGGTCTTTGGGAGATGGAGTTCTTTTAATCAAATTTCTGAATTCAAGGATAATGCTGATGGATGTTAGACAGAACTGCCACTGATCAGAAGAGCTAATAACCATGAGGATTCAAGAAAGGGCAGAAAACAGCACAAATAAGGTAAGCATTCACTGAAAAAAGTTATTTAAAACTTTCTTCAGACTCCAACATTACAAACAACTTGATGTATCAAATGCTTAGGGGTAAATAAGCATTTCATTATCCACTGACAGATTTGTTTAAGCAAGATACATGTGTTTTCACATGTGTTTAAGTTTGCAGTTAATGGTATGTGAACTTCATGGAGACGTACTAAGTAATATCTGTATGTACTTTTATGTCACAGTTAATGGAGCTTTGCAGAAAGACTAAAAGCTAATATGGAGCTTTCCATCACAGCAGCTCTGTCTTATTATTTCTTCATCATCACTGATCTAAATGTCTGCTGTACAAGACCTGGCAAGGCCCCACAAGCCTGCAATTATTTAAATTACTTGAAGCCAGATTATATTTTGGCTCAGTAATTTTCTTGTTTAAGCTACCTGAAACTGGAGGTATGGTGCTAACATAAAGAATTCTATAGATTATGCAAGAATTATGCTGAATTGTCACCTCAAAGTTCTGGAAATCCTTTCTTTAAATGAGTAAAAACTGTTTCAGAATAGAGTTTTGAACAGAATTTTTTTCTAAGTTTTTACAAGAACATGTAAATATAAAATGTAAGCAGTTGAATGGCTCTGTTACAAGTACAGAAAATCGAGATTGGCCCAATTTTAGGGCCAACACACAGAATGACAGAATCAGCTGCATTGGAGGGGACTCACAGGGATCATTGAGTCCAACGCCTGGCCCTGCACAGGGTCACCCTGTGCCTGAGGGCATTGTCCAAACACTGCCTGAGCTCTGCCAGGCTGCTGCTGTGACCACTGCCCTGGGGACCCTGTTCGGTGCCCAACCACCCTCTGGGTTAAAAACCTTTTCCTGATACATAACCTAAACCTCCCCTCATACAAATTCAGGCCATTCCCTCGGGTCCCGCCACTGTCACCCCAGAGAAGTGTCTGCCCCTCCTGTTCCCCTCTCAGGGAAGCTGTAACTGCAGTGAGGTCTCCCCTCAGCCTTCTCTCCTCCAGGCTGAGCAGACCAAGTGCCCTCAGCCACTCCTCATGGCCTCCCCTCAAGGCCTGCACCATCCTCGGGGCCTCCTTTGGATGCTCTCTAATGGCTCGGTGTCTGTTTCACCTTGTGTCACCCAAAACTGCCCCCAGCACTGGAGGTGAGGCCGTCCCAGCTCAGAGCAGAGCGGGACAATCCCTCCCTTGCCGGGCTGGCTGTGCTGTCCCTGGTGCCCCCAGGACAGGGATGTCCCTCCTGGCTGCCAGGGCACTGCTGACTCGTGTCCAACGCGCCATTGACCAGGACCCCCAGGGCCCCCTCCATAGTGCTGCTCTCCAGCATCTCATTTGTGACCTGCAACATTTGTAAAGCAGTCACACAATTACTATTTTCTTTCCTGAAGTGCTCCAAGCACAGACTGCAGCGCCCTGTTTTGTCACTAGGCAATGCAGATCTCCTCCTTCACTAATCCTGATTTTCAAGCTCTCTAACACCCACACCCAAAAGCTTTGCAGTTCGTGGGAGTTACCTTCTTTGCAGTAATGAGTAGGGAGTTCAAAGCAAGCTGAGACCATCCCAAACACGTTTCTATGCTTAAGTAAAGACTTGAAAACAACCAGAGAACAAGATCTTCCATCAGCTCTCCTCCCATAGAATGTACTATATGTATCTTCACCAAAACTTAATAATAGTATGATTGCCCCCCAAAGCAGGGCCACCAATTACTGCTACCTATTCTTCCATATTTCTTCCTCATAGTTCTTGATATCTCTTTCCAGAGTATAGGAATTTGCTGCTTGCCTGTGAAAGATCTAACATTCTGGGCAGGAAACAGCATAATTTTAAATTCATAATTTTCCCTTCAAGACCATAAGTGGGAAGAAGCTTTATCTTTCTAGCCATCCAGAGATAGTCTCACAGATTTGGTCTCAGGACCTCCACTGAAAACAAAGCAACTTCACAAAAGATTAGTAAACTACTGTAAAACCACTCTAAAATCAAGATTAAATTTAAAAGCCTATGTGTGTTTACCTAGAATTTTGTAGGTTAAACAAAGTTTTAAATGGACTTTTTGTATCTATGCTCAGTAAAGTTATACATACCTCTCAGTTTAGACAATTAAAGTCATCTTGTTATTCCACACTCCCCCTGGTTTATCATCTCTACTGTATCATATGTATTGGAAAACAGTTTCATTTCTATAATTATTAGAATTTTCTCTTAAGCAGCACCTCCAAAGGCAACTAAGCAACAAATAGTTTGGAGGTAAATAGAAGTATTCAATGTTTACCAGCAAATCCATATTCCTGGGAAGTGAAGCTGGAACTTGAACAAAAGGAACCATCAAGTTCCACATGCACGTGTGGAACAGTCTGCACATGCCTGGCAGTCACTGCTGTGCAACCAGGTGCACTCCTCTCTGGACAGCCTTTGGGACATTTGTTTGCATTCCTCTTCAGAAAGAAGAGACAAAAAATAACACGGTTCCCCTCTGCCCTTCAGCAGATCCTCAGCAAAACAGTTAGTAAGCAGACTTGACCTGACTGATATTTTGTGAATGTGACAGAGAATCCTGTCCAACTTCAGTCAACAAATCCCCGATAGCCATGATGTCTGATGCATGGTACACATGCCTAATTTAAAAAAAAGCCAGTAAATTAAAAAATCATGCATCAGATTGTCAGAAAATTGCCACCATCTCTATTTTGGCAGGGCCTGCCAGTGCACTGCAGTGTATTCACAAGCACTCTGTCCGAGTGCTGTACTTGCATTTTAACATCTCATCACTACACATAAACACACAGCAAGTCACCGTAATGACTCTGAGGTGCCATAATCTTTTGGCAATTACAAAAATGTAACTGAAAGTCAAATTATACATGAATACATCTTCATAAAACACAGTTATCCCACATATATACATTAAGATTTCTGTAGAGAATGCATGCTTCGCTCAACACCTCAAGAAGCAGATGACAGCATAAGCACTAAAACGATCCCTGGCCGACCTGAAACGCTGCAGCTCCTCATGCAGTACTTAGAGGTGCTGCCAACAAGCCTTAAGCCCGCACCGCAAGAGCAGAAACCCGGTGGCAGACGGGCAGTGCCGCTCCTGCCCTGCTCGTCTGTGTGAGCGCTGGGTGCCTCGGGGATGACGGAGGGCAAGTGATGGCCCGGAAAGCCCTGGGAACACGGCCTGGCCCACTTTGTGCAGTAGCGTCTCCTGTAAAATAATATCATGGACCTAGGATGGTGAGTTTTGTTTCCCAGGGAAAAGGGTCGGGTTTTGTGTTCAGGGGCCTGTGGCCCTCAGTGGGCGGCCGCCTGCTGATACTCCGCACGGAGCAGGATGCGTCCGAGACCCAACCTGCCACCACTTCCAACTCGGGCTGCCTCGACAGTCCCAAGTGCCTCCTGCAAACTGACATCAGGAACCTGGGCTGGGGCTCCCATCGGCAGGAGCACCGCGGGGCGGTCGGGCTGCGCCTCGCGTCGCCGGGCAGGTGGCGCGGGGGATTCCGCACTAGCCGGGTGGCAGCTGCAGCCCCGCCCGGCTCCCGCCTCGCGTTCCCTCAGCGCGGGGCGCGGCCCTACCCGCCGGGCGGGCGGAT
>VYZP01027160.1:39388-65478 GCA_013400635.1 Hypocryptadius cinnamomeus
CCCGGCCGGGGCAGCCCGGGCGCGGTGCGGGCCGGGGCAGTGCTGTGTGCCCGGGGCCGCCCCGCGGGACCTGCGCCGGGGCCGTGCGGCCCTGCCCGCCGCTGGTGCTGAGCTCACGTTCCCGAAATGCTGCTGCGGGCTCGGCGCGGCGCAGTTAACCGGGGCGACTGCTGTAAACCGGCGGAGCCGGCTTTGCTATGGATTCGCGCGTGGAGGGAGTGAAAATGTTGGAACAACGCGGGACATTACAGTCAAAACGCGTTAATATATAGCCTTTGGAAGTTGTTTGGCGTTTCTTATTTTTCTGCCTTATATTTTCCCTGTGATGTGAAGTATTGCATAATTTAATGTCACCTTTTGTCATTCGCGGTGCGGAATGCGCTGGGCAAGGCGTGTGCGTGTTGTAACAGGGGCTGGTGAATGCTGAGGGCTCTGCGGTCACCTCCCAAGCGTGGTGAGACAGGAATTACCGGGTGGCTCGAGAGCAACAGCTGATCTAAGCAGGGGAACAAAATGGATTACTGGATGGCAAGCTAGTGAAAAATCTGTGTGAGGCAGGAAAGGCCGGTGTGTGAGAGGACACCGATTTGCTGTGTATTGGAGTAAAAAAGGTCTCAGAGTTCAGCTGTGCAAAGTTTAGTGAAGGCTTTCTGTTAAGGCCTTAGTGTGCTCAGTGCATTTCATTTGAGATAATGAATTGTGTGATTTAGGGTGAAATGGATGTCAGCAAGCTCTGCTGTCTGCTGTGGGAATCAATTTCGATAAAAAATGGGCCTATAGTCTTCTTCCTTTTTTTTTTTTTTTTGTTTTTGTTTTTTGTTTTTTGTAAATTCTTCTGATATAGAATAACTGGAAGATGATTTGGGGACTTCAGAAATGGAGCCACCAGGGACTGGCTGGACCCCGAGGGCCCTGTGGGCTGTGTGTAGCCAGAGGTCTGGAGTGGCCTCTGGGAGGGCAGGAGAGTCAAGTGTGACTGTGAGGTGGATTGAAAGGTGAAATAGCTTAATGCAAAATAGCCAGCTTTTTAAATATGTATGACTTGTTCACACTGAGGTTTTCTGTGACAGCTCACCAGGATGCTGGGGTTGTTGGGTCTGCATCGCAGCTGTCAGCGAACCGAGGCTCCTAATTTGGCATTGAGTGTCCCTTTAAATGTGTCACTGCTGTCACAGCATGACACTTAAGATTTGAACTATAATATTTTTTTCTTGTATTTCAGAATAGTTAGAGACTTTATATTCCTTGCCTGGTTTTCCAAATGTATATTCTATGCTATTGGCAAGTGATTTGTTTCAGTTGATAAATAACATATGAATAATGCTTACTGTAGAATTTCACTATTTTTTTTCAATATTAAACTTTACTTTTAATTTTTATCATATGAATGCATATGCCTTTTAAACTTCTTCTAAGAAAGCACTAGACAGTCTCTCTCTTTAAGCTACCCATCTTTAGATGCTTCTAGTTTATAGACATTTTCCTGAAATAGTATATTTATATGCATAAGTGGCTATAAATATGTTTAATGTTTTAAGGGTTATTTTCTTATGCTTTTAACACCATGAGAGGGTTCTTGCTGTTGGCATGTTCTTAGAACATGAGCAAGAACAGAACATGGGTGAAGCCTCTCTAGCTGGGAGATTTAGCATTAGGTATTATGTTCCAAAGAGCTTGCTTAAACAACTTCTTGTTCACGAAAGTTAAAGGGGAAGATGTGTCAGTTTTGTTGCAAAAAGTTTTTTTGTTTTCTTGGTGTAGAAAAATAAATACAGAAATAGCAGAAGGTAAGAGGGGGTGGACAGGATAAGGAAGGAAGATGTGGAGAAGTGCCATTCTGAAAAGACTGGGCAAGATTAAAAAGTTGTATCAGAAATGTCGTTAATACAAGGCACCTGAAATATTAAGCTCTAATTCTCATTTGCTTTCATTTATACCTCAAGCTAATGCTGTGCTTCAATCATTCTTGAGTATTAGAGCTTGAGCTGATCAGATTGTGACGTTATGTGCCATATGTGCCGGCAGAAAGCAATACAGTGTGATGGACCAAAGATGCAGCTTGAGCTGTAATCTTGAGTTTCCCTGCTGTTCTTTGGTCCTTAATTATTATTATTTTTCTTTATACACATACTGACATACCACTGAATGACAGAGAACCTCATAGATTTTATAGAGGGTGATGTGTAAGCCTGTGTATATTTATAATTTCATGATAAAATGCTGCTTATTATTTTGACAGCATAATGCTTACAAGAGAAGTCTGAGCTCATCAGACTAAAAACCATCAACTATGTGAAAATCTTCTCTAGTAGGTTTACTGTTCTTTTGCAGCTATTTGTGTTGCAGTGATAGGGAATGAACACCGAATATTATCATAATACTGTTAATGGATGAGCTCATCACTGTACTTTAGCTCTTTTTCAGAAGTTCAGTATCCAAACTAAGTCTGGATGTTGTAATACACTTTTCTTTACTGTACCCCAAAAGTGCTGTTACTAGTCCTATATCAAATATGGAGGGTGCAACCATTCTTTACTCTGATTTATGAAAATGAAGTAAGTGAAGTGTTCAAATTGTCAGAGGTTTTATGTTCAGGACAAACCTCTTATTTTTAAAAAACTACAATGGAAAATGGAAGACAGCTTACAGATGCTGGATTTCACATAATGTGCATGCACTCTGAATCAAAGTACTGAATAATATGCTCATTTTGTCATCAGTGTAATATATAAATAATTAAGACAATCTTTGAAACTGTGTAGGGTGGCTTCCTGTTTACACTTGTGTCCAGCAGAGCCTGTTGAAAAGAAAGCTGGTCTTGGTGTTCCTTTCTTCAAAGGAATTCTTAGTCTGATTTTTTTTTTTCTGATGGGGAATCTCAGTATAGCTTTGCCTAAGCCTTACTTTGTCTTTTGACAAGAAGGTTAATTAGCTTATATAAAAAACACCAGTGTCATGAAGCATAATAAAAGACAAGTGTAAATGCTTTAGATGAGGTTGTGAATTAAGATGTTAATACTAAACTGCTGGTTAAATTTCTATTGATTTTTTTCCCCCTTCTGTGTGTAAGGGTAGGGTTGAATTTCTTCTCTGGGACCAAAAATCCATATCCATTTGCCAAAAGGGGAAGTTTAAACAGGGCTAAAACATAAGGAAAAAGCATCTTTCTACAAGTTCTGGATTTTGATTTGTGGGTGTGTGTATCTTTCTTTCAGCAAAGCTTTCTGCAAGCCAGTTTAATTCTTTCTTTTACCTTTACTAGCTGAGAGTGTGCTTATGGTCTCTGGGCATGTCTTTCATGAAACCCACCAAAATACGTGGTGATTGGAGTCTTCTGTGACTAAAATGACAATTAAACCCAGCCATTTTAAGAAGTTAGGCCATTTCATCTGGCACAACTAGGTCTCTGTTGTTCCAAAATAAACTGTGCTGCTATAATCAAATGCTTTGCTAGTCAAATGTTCTGGCAAAAACTTAAGTGGAAAAGAATTGGCATACAGTTGTGAGGAAGATGGAAAATTTGGGGGTTTAGACAGTAGTGTAATAAACCACGTTATTAAGGCCTAGGGTTTTGTATCCCTTCAAGTTCACTAGCAGTGGTTTACAGTGATCAATGAGGAGTTTCATGGAATAACTGTCTCTTCCTTTCCTCTCTGGTAAATAACTAATTTCTTGTTAATACTCTGAGTGTTTGTGTTATTTGGCTTACTCAAACTTACTCAGATTCTGTGCATCTTTCCCTAGTAGGAGGTAGATAGTTTGTTAACACCAGTTTTCCAAGGATGAGATATATGAAAGTTGCATAATTTTTCAAGTTATCTTGGAAGATGGGTTGCCCATAGCTGGCTGTCTTTCAGTTGCTGGATCTGCATAAGTGAATGATTTCATGAGGGCATTAAGAACAATTTTTATGTCCCCTTTTGAATTATAAAGGAGAGACACTGGGAACTATAGCCTATTGTGTGGTTGTCTTGCTCTGTGTGGTCATTTCCCCCCACCTTTATTCATTTTCACTGTGCTCCAGTGTCTCTCCTTCCTGGGGCTGTTGCCTCCTGCTGAGGGTTCCTCACTGGTACTGGTTCCTTCTCTGGTCTTAAACTGATTATGAGAGTGCACTGAAGTCGGGTTAAGCCTTTGCTGCTGCCAGAGAGCAAAGCTCTGCTATTTCCTTGTGCCAGCATGAGTGCCCGTGTGCCCATGGAGTGAGAGAATGCTCGAGTTGCACCTGGCTCAGCACACAGCCCACCTGTGGGGCTGGGAGCTGGCTGGGTGAGTGCAGAGGTGAGAAGAGGCACTGCCCCTTTTTGCAGTAGGAACATGGGATTAAACTGAAATTTTCCTGTTTTTAAATCGTCTTCTTGTAGTTACAGGAGTGCTGTTAGGTGTGGGAGGGATTTGGTCTGGGCTTTTTAGGGCTCCTGATGAGGCACTGCTGTGCAGATTGGCTGTGTTAGTGGGTTTCTCCCCTCATCCCCAGTTCTTTCTCAGCAGATCAGTTTAGGAGTTACTGGTAAAGTCTTTGTACCATTTGAAAAATGAAGTTAAACAGCTTCTATTTTGTCATACTTACTGGAATCAGGTGAGACTTAGCCGAAAGAAGAATTTAATTTCGGTTTCCTAAGAGGAGTACACGCTGCAGTTCTTAAATTCCTTGGAGGAATTGTGTTGCAAAGGAGCTTCGACCTTGTATCTGTGGGTGCTTTAAACAAGCAGCCTGCTGGCCCCAGCTACCTCTGCTCACTTTCTCTAGCAGGCTGGACAGCTCATTAGAACACTGAGCCAACTACATGAGCTGGTGGAAAAGCTCCTGCAGTGGCAGAAGTGAGGAGGGCTGAGGAAGGGCCAGGAACACGCAGCTGGAGGCAAGAGAGTGTGCAGAGTCTGGCAGCCAGCAGGCCCTGTCTTAGGCCACCTTGGGCTGGCAGCTTTAGATCCTTCATGAGGGGAATAGACAGAAATAGTCATCCTTAGGAAGGAAGAATAGAAACCCCTGGCCTAGCTGTCATATGCTACTTCAAAGTTAAGGTGAGGAGAGATGGCATTTTTAGTGTGCTGTGCTTTTTATATGTGTTAGAAATATTTGAGTTCATATGTGAGAGCTCTAGATGATGACATAGTAAGTGACTCTTCTCCACTTTGAACTTCACTGTTTGCATTTCAGAGAGGAAAATTTTACATATTGCAGACTTAGTAAGCACAATATTTTCACGCTGCTAGGGGATTGATTTCTTGGTAGATTTGTTTATCTGGTAGATCTTGGTAGATTTGTTTATCTATTTATGTATAGGACAGAAATGGAAAAGTTGCAGGTGCATTGGTAGATCTTAATTATGGCTTCATAGTCAACCTCAAAATCAATTACTTAATCATGTTTAATTTTTGTAATGCCACTATGTTCTGTCCTGTAAATCTGCGTTTTTATTTTTGTTGGTAGCCAACATTGCTAACCAAGCAGAAAATATCACAGCTAAAATTCTTTCTTTCCTTTTAGGCTTGCCATCATGACGGCTGAAGAAACAGTGAACGTTAAAGAAGCTGAAATAATTAAGCTAATACTGGATTTTCTGAACTCAAGGAAGCTTCACATCAGCATGCTGGCACTTGAGAAAGAAAGTGGGGTCATTAATGGCTTGTTTTCAGATGACATGCTCTTCCTAAGGTAGGACTTCTCTCTGGTGCTTAAATACCACATTTATGAAAACCAGGAGTTGGACTGTGATTCAGTCACCAGTCTTGTGCCACTAAACAAGAGATCTTATCTTGTGCCCTCATCTTATCCTGCTTTTTCATGGTCCCATTCTGTGGCCCAGCCCTGCAGTGTGTTCCAGCTCTGGAGTCACTGTCATCCTTCTGTGAGCCACTCAGAGTCACTGGCCAGGCAGCAGTAGCATGCATTGACATAGATTTTTTTGGTTTGCTTGTTCATTTTAACTTCGTTCTTTTTCTGGCACACCAATGAATTCAAGTGGGAAGGAGCCTTAACAAGTGCCAGTGCAGGCTTAGTTGGGGGAAAACTATAGGCATGAATAAGATGAGAGAGCAAGGGCTGTTGGCATCTGTGATGTGCCATTATCTGCTTACCCATCACATGGCCCTGAAGGTGTGGTTTGACTTCTAGAATGTTTTTACAGTATTTTAGTGCTGAGATCAAGGATGAGTGGTTTCCAGAGCTTTTTCCTTAAAATATTACGTGCATTTCAAAATAGCACATAGATTTATCTTAAATTTAACAACATGAAAGGAGTATCTATTATCAACAAAGCATGAGGGTTGGTGCAATTTACCATTGAGGATATTGCCCTCAGTATTATTAAAAACAATCAATATACATCCATACTAGTTTTTCAGCATTGATGTTTTCTGTTCATGCCATTGATGTTCATTCTGTTCACTTAATAATACTGAAGCATGAGAAAGTAACTTATCCAGCTGATCTTGAAACATTTAAAAATACATTTTATCACTGAGCAAACCTCACCTGTCTTCTCTTTCATTAAAATTATATACATTGGACTAAAATGAAATTAATGAAGAATTGCAGAAAGATTCAAGTTATTAATTCAACTTGTATTTTTTGTTTCGTTGTTAGCTTAGTTGAAGAAACTCATCTTTCCCTTGTAGGCCTGGACCTTTTATAGAGAGCTCTGTGTGATAGGGAGGGCATGAAGAAATTGAGCTGCTCTACCTGTGCAGTCCAGCCCACTGATCCTGGAGTTGGAGCTCCTGTGCTGGCACCCTTCCTGCCAAGCTCTTCCTCTTACATGCTTAATATGGGAGCTCTTTGTTTTCCCATCCCCTTCAAAAAATAGAAGCAGCAGTATTTATTTATACAATTAAAATGAACTCATTTTTAAGTTCTCTTTCATTTATTTGGATATATTCATTGAAATGATACCTTTATTCAAACTCTTCAAGGAAGACTTTTTGCTGTTTTTTAATATAAGAAAAGCAGGTAAAGCAGGAGACACAGTACCATTTTGTCATTTTTTATGTGCCTTTAAAAGTACTTAAAATTTGTCCTTCTAGTATGCAGTTATTTTTTCAAAATAATGAGAACAGACATGGGTTTTGCTCTTACTGTTAGTGTTATTAAACATTTATTTTGGCACCTGTGCAAAACATTGACTTTTCAAAGCAGATTGATGACCTGTTGTGTATTTAAATTTTTGTTTTGTATTTAAATGGGCATCTTACTTAGAAAAGGGATGTTCTTGTCCAGTGACATTGAAGGAATAATCCTTTCTTTTACTAGGCAATTGATTCTTGATGGCCAGTGGGATGAGGTTCTTCAGTTTATTCAGCCTCTTGAATGTATGGAAAAATTCGACAAGAAAAGGTAAAATAGAATGTATGTCAGAGTTCAGTTTTTTTGAGTTTTGAAAAACACATGAATTTCTAAGTATTGTCTATAAAAACGGTGATTATGAGTTTTTTACTTTAGTTTTTGGTGGTTTTTTCTAGCCTGTGTGCTGTGCCTGTGTTTTTAAACTTGTACTTAAAATACGTGCACGCATTCTGTAATGAGTTGTCATGTGCCATACGCTTTAGGAATATGATGCACGTTGTGCAACCTTTTAATAGATGCTCTGTCATACTTCTATTCAAGAAATAATATGATTGCTGTACTTGGGGTTTTTTTTCTGATTAGCCTTCTGATATTTGTAATAGAGTATTTCTGAAAGCAATTATAGAAAAAAAAAAATTCCTGTTTAAAAAAAAATGTTGTGGTTACCAATTTTTTAAAATTCATATCAGAGTTCCTTGTCATTACAATAGCTATGCCTAACTCAGAAATTCAATGTAAAATAGCCTGCTTGTCTCTGGAATAATGTTTAACTACTCTGGAGCAAGATGTATAGTATTTCTCTTCTCACCTGCAGGTTTCGTTACATTATTATGAAGCAGAAATTCTTGGAAGCCTTATGTGTGAACAATGCAATGTCAGCAGAAGATGAGCCTCAGCACGTAAGAATTGCCTCTGGTTTGGGGATTTTTTTGTAGTCAGAAAATCTCTTGAGATTAGTCTGATTAAAGGCAGGCAGAAACTCCCAGCATTAAATACACAAATTTTAGCTATTACCAAATGATTTCATAAACACTGGATAAAGCAATCAGTATTCTTTGGAAGTGAGTGTGGCTCCCTGATCTCAAATACAGTTGTACATATAAAAGGGTTGCTTGAAACTTTGCAGCTAGATCAGTGACCATATGGTGTGTCTGTGGTCCTGACCCTCAGATTTACTTTAGGCCATTGTGCTATAGTACAAGGCTCCTTTTGTAATACTTTCCCCCCCCCGCCAGAAATATTGTGAAGCAGGTCTCAGAATCACAGAAATTTATTTTGGTAATTCGAGTCAGATGAAAGTTTGAATGAATTTTATGCTTAATTTTGGTTTGTTTTGGAGAGAAAGGTCAGAATTGTTTTTTGAGGGAGCAGATGTGTTCACAAAGGACTCTTTTCAGTTAAATGTGCAAACAGCAGGAGTTGTGGACTTAAGTTTTTGATATGGAAAGAGACATTAACTCAAACTGGCGAAGAAGGTGTGCAGATTGTGAAATTAGTTACAGTTTTTCATTTATGTTGACAGCACAGTAATACCAAATTTCTAAGACAAAAATGTTATGAAATTGAAAATGAAGAATGACAGTAGTTTTAAGACAAGTGATTTTGTTTTCCAGACTGAATTGATTTTAATTCTCTGTCACATTACACTTACATTGTACTTCAGGTTTTTTTCTTGACAGAATAGAGAAATTTAAAAGTCTGTTTTTCTAGTTGTAAATGGGAGGAGTACTAGTCCTTTGATCTCTCAATCTGTATACTGTTACTGAGATAGCAGTAGAGGGAAGAAACCAGATTAATGTTCCCTATTTTGTTGTTACCAAATGTTGCCAAACGTGTTGGTGTGGTGTGGGTCAAAGTATTGCAGGGTCTAGGTAACATGGGTAAGTGGGGATTTTTACTGGTTTTAGATCTGTGTAACTAAAAAGATCTGATTTTGTGTACTTAACATGGTTCTTGGCTCTTAGCTGTCAACAGGCTTTGTAATAAAGCCCTTTATTCATTTGGAGGTCTTATCTTCTGAGAACTCTTTGAACTTTTTTAACATTTTTGATAGAAGAAGAGAAAATCTCAGTATAAAAGCTGCTAATCACTGGAAACTAGAGCAATATACAAGGCTTTTAATAAAAGCTACTGGCATAGGTTATAGAAATAAAGGGGAAAATAAGTCAGCTGGCTTTGAGAATGGAAGTAACCTTTTGTGCTACAATAGAATTGGAGCTGCTCAGTCACAGATTTGAAATTTTAAGCCCATCAAACCTGCAGTGACATGAAAACATTCCATGAATCTGTAAAAAACAGGACTGGATGGGGGATTCTAGGAAGTCAAAGCATCTAGGAATTTCTCTGTTGTAACTGACTGTTGCTTGGATCAGCAATTTCAGACTCTATATGCTTTTCTAATTAACATATAAGCAGTAATAGTAATAAACGAATGATAGCAGACAAATTCTGTTGCTGCCTGTTCTTGAAGTGTTTTTTTCTTGCGCAAACACACGTGCTGCAGATTGCTGTGTTGGTATTAATGTCTCCATAGCTGGAATTCACCATGCGGGAGGCCGTGCAGTGTCTGCACGCGCTGGAGGAGTATTGTCCCTCTAAGGAAGACTACAGTAAACTGTGCTTGCTGCTGACGCTGCCTCGCCTCACCAACCACGCCGAGTTCAAGGACTGGAATCCCAGCACGGCTCGGGTGCACTGCTTTGAAGAAGCCTGTGTCATGGTGGCAGAGTTCATCCCAGCAGACAGGAAACTGAGCGAGGCCGGCTTCAAAGCAAGTAACAATCGCTTGTTTCAGCTTGTAATGAAGGGATTGCTTTACGAATGTTGTGTGGAATTCTGTCAGAGTAAAGCGACGGGAGAAGAAATCACAGAAAGTGAAGTATTGCTGGGCATTGATCTCTTGTGTGGTAATGGCTGTGATGACTTGGACCTTAGCTTATTATCGTGGCTGCAGAATCTGCCAGCTACTGTGTTTTCTTGTGCTTTTGAACAAAAGATGCTTAATATTCACGTTGATAAACTCCTCAAGCCCACAAAAGCTGCCTATGCTGACCTTCTGACACCTCTTATCAGCAAACTTTCTCCCTATCCATCATCCCCAATGCGCCGGCCTCAGTCAGCGGACGCTTACATGACCCGCTCTTTAAACCCCGCCTTAGATGGGCTCTCGTGTGGATTGACAAACCACGACAAGCGGGTCACAGACCTCGGGACCAAAACTTCTCCCATGTCGCACTCCTTCGCCAACTTCCATTACCCTGGAGTACAGAATCTCAGCAGGAGTCTCATGCTTGAGAATACTGAATGTCACAGCATTTTTGAAGAGTCACCAGAGCGGTAAGTGCAGCTAGAGTTCTGGTTTTGCCTTAGCTTATGTTGCACTGTTTCTGTGTTCTTACCTGCACTGTAACTCTGAACATCATTGTAACACTGAAACATAATTTGGTTGTTTAAATTCTGTTGTAATTAAACTCTGTGTAGAGGGTGTTTTCTTCCTTATGTTTTTATGTTCTAAATAGATTTTCATATTTGGGTTTGAGCCTTATGTATTCCATTTGGGCCTTCTTAAAGTTTCCTAGCACAGAGCACAGATATGCTCTGAGTATGTAATTGTCTAGCTAGGGTTTGTGTTCAGTATTACTATGTTCTTCCATTCCAGATAAGTCAATGGACACAGTGAAATAGCTGTAACTCCCATCTTCTTTCTCCATTGCATTCTGTCCTCAAGTCTTGATAAATAATTTTGGTCCTGACACTGTAAATTAGTTACTTAAGTACACTTGAGCAATTTCCATATCCCAGTGAAGTTGGTGGAAGTGACAATATGCCATTGTTGTAGCATTCCTGTATCATTTAAATTGTTACAATCGTAGTTCAGCTGAAATATTTACTTCATGTTTTTTGAACCAAAGATGAGTAAGGCACCTCAATGTTTTTTGTATTGGACTTTGAGATAGTTGGGTTATGCTATTAATAAGTTCTTTAAGGAAATGTAGATGTCTAAACTGGCTTTTGAGAGACTGTCCTGGTAACTGGGAAAAATGGTACTTATCAGTTGAGAGTTTATCTTCATGTTTCTGCCTGACCTTTCTTTTGATCAGCAGTTCTGTCCCTTTCTAATGGTTTTACTCAAACTTCCCTAGAAAGCAACTGTCAGCTTTTTTGGCCTCTTAGAGGACCAGATGGGAAACTAGCCCTGCACTTGGGTGCAGTGGCCAGCAGACAACATTTGGGGCTGTGGTGAGCAATCCAGGCCACAGCTGGTGTCTCTATTGGTTTTGCCTTGGAGCAATATTCCATATGTTGTGTTATGGTAAAGAGCAGCTGTAATTAAAGGTAAAAAGGAAACAAACACTGCCAAACTGATGTCAGTTCACCAGTGATAATGGAAATACAGTAATGTAAATACCTCCTGAAGATACTATTTTATGGTGAATCCTCTAATATTACTGATCTATGGCAAACCTTATCACTTGTGTGAGTAGACCAAGGTCCAGTGTTAAAACTGATTCTTGAGAGGTTTTTAATTCCCTTTTCACTATTGGAGTACTGGATTAATTCTGCACAAATAACATCATTGTGCGGGCTAAAGAAGATGATTAGTTGCTGCAGCTCTTTAGGTTGGCCTTTTCATGTGAAGCTTGTCAATTGTAACATGTTTTTTCATTAATAATACATCTCTTGAAAGCTAGCATTAGAGAGTCAGAATTAAAGGATTGAACTATAGGGCCAGACCCGTAGTTTTCAAGAAGACATTACATTTTTCAGACAAAACTCCAAGTTCAGGTGAAGTGTCCAGCCTAAATAGTAGTATTTGCAAAGGTGGAAGCTCAGCTTTGTGTAAATCTGGCCCATCCAAGACTTCTAATGTGTTCTGCATATCTACTGATTGATTGCCAAACCATTTTGGAAAGAGTGTCATGCAGAAATACTTACAACACAAGAAAAGCGAAACCAATATAAACATTTTCCTACCTCCACTTTAAGGAACATTCAAGTGGATGGATGTTAAACATCCATGGATATTGGGTTCAGTTTAGATTGGTACTGGTAATTAAACTGATACCTTTGGGAAAAGTTTAGTCTCATAGTATATCAGATGCATTTTGTGCATATTATTGCTTTGAAGTGGAAGATTTTGAGTAATTTATTTAAATTATGTAGAATTCAAATGTAGGGATAAAAATATGAAATTGGGGTGTGCTATGGTAGTAAGGCTTTTTGGAAACTGACTGTACTTTTTGTTTGTCAGGGAGTTTATTTTCTTTAGTGTTACACATTGCAAGTGGCATTTTTTTTCCTAAGTAGTATCTTCAGTTTGATGTGACTTTAGTTTGCATGCTTGTGTTACCAGATCTTACTCTAGAATGTTATCTTTCTCCACTTGATTTTCTACTCTTAATTTTTCTCAGTTAAGCATCTCTTCTTTTCCATGTTGCTGCGAGAAGTGATACTCCTGTGGAGCCCCAGCATCCCATTGGCAGTGAGACCTCGTGCCAGAACTCAGCTCCAGAAAATGAACCACTCAATGCAGCACAGAGTCAGGGATCAGCCAAACAAGAGAAAAATGAGGTAGTGCTTGTTTGTTTAAAAATAATGAGGCCCTTTGAGCTGGGTTCTGATCACTTCATAATGATTTGCCTTTGTGTGGAGAACTTCATGCATGACAATGGGTTGCTTTGAATCTTGTTTTTACTATAGTAAAAATGCCATATTGCATCTTGTGAAAGAAACTACTGCTTTTTGTCTCCCCATTGTATAAAGTTCTGCTGTCATTGGAGTTTGTAATGCAGCTGATTAGAGTGCCTTGTCACATCAGCAGTCCAGCTAAATTGTTGTGTATATCTTTAAAAGGAGGGGGAAAAAAAGCCAACAATGTTAGATTGTGTTAAACAGTGCTTAAGCCTCTTCATGTTCAAGTGAGAAATCCAGCATGTAGCTTGTAATTTTTGGTGTTAACACTACGTTTTGTAGGTCATCTTGCATCAGTTGTTGTCTAGAACATACAGAAATGAAAATTGGGCAATTCCCTCATAAATGTATCTTTGCTATTCAGAATCCAATAGCATAACCTTTTTTGAATTCATCTTTGAAGGCCTGTGCCTTGACTATCTTTTTTCTCTTTTTTTTTTTTTTTCCTTAACAGCAATATGGGGTAAGTGAAATAATACCTCAGAAGGAAACAATGAAAACAGTTACCTATTCTATTCTTTTTCACACTTAAATACCAGTCTCTATTTGATAGTGAAAAATAGCATTGAGTGTGCTGTCTGTTCTGTTTGCAGATTCAGGTTTGATTTTCTTAGGTAAGCTTTGTCTTGGCTTATGACATCTATGTGGGACTGAAAACCAGCCTAGCTTTGACAGGGCTGTGTTCTTGAAGGCTCTGGGTTCTTGAGTGAGGCAGTGGGGTCTACTGTAAGAGTAACAAAGTCCTCCATTTGAGGACTTAAAATCAGTTTGAGGACTTCACTCCCCTCAAGGATTTTGAGTCGCTNATTAACAAAGTCCTCCCCATATGAGGACTTCACTCCTCTGAAAAGGATTTTGAGTCGCTTGTCTGCTGCAGTGGTGTTTTGTATGCATGTTGGAAGGGAAGGAAGAGCTTAGCTAGGTAGAGAACAGGGCAGGCTTCAAGGTGGGGAAAAAAAAGTTAAACAGATGCAGAATTTACAGGAGAGAATGAGGACAGGAGATGCTGTGGTAAAGATGTTGGCCAGGCTGTTATACACAAGTAGAAATAAATGTAGTACGTGGTGCAATTTCATCTTGTTTTGTTTCCTACATCATAGTGTTGTATGTATATACCTGTAGGAGTAAGAAATTAAAGTTTCTTTTCAGAGCTTTGTTTTTGATGTGTTCCAGTAGAGGCTGATTTAGAAGTCAGAGTTTGTAGAATAGAGCTTCTGAGCAACGTATTTTAGGTTTGCATGTTAGTTGGGAAACAGTGGCACAGAGCACAAAAAATCAAAAGTTTGAATAAAATTGTAACAAATTGTTTAGGATGATAACCCAGGGAATGGGGAATAGTTCATGAATTTCAAGTACAGAAAATAAATACTTTTGACTTCTGTCAATAATTTGGAATTTCTGAATTGCAAGTATTCACCATGGGAAACCTAAGGTGGTAAATATTTTGCAAATGCAACACCACTAGGAAATCCATAAGAAATCCAAAAAATTGTCAGAGAACAAAAAATCATAATGCAAGTGTTGTTAATAATTGTTAGTAGAAGAAATGCAAAGGCTATTACAGAGACAGAATGTGTATGAATTGTCTGAACTAATGCAAAGTTATGAGCATGTCCTTATATAACTTTAAATCATGGATGACAAAGCTGTCACTCCAGTAAACAAATGAAAAACCCATGCAAGGTTGTTTTTACTATTGCTATTTTGTTCTATTAGTATTTTTCTGTTTTTTTCTATTAGGTAAATATGCAGTTTGCTTTTTTTCTTCAGAAAATGTAGGGCAGTTCATTGTGGATAATCTGGCCTTGGACTAAAGTGTTTTTGGTTTTCTGTATGTTCATTTTTATCTTGTTCTCAGCTGTTAGCAGAAAAGTGAAAGAAAAATGAGATTTGGGAGTGCAGAAGGCAGCAAGTCCTGGGCAGCTGGCAGTGTGGGAAGCTAAAGACAGCATGTAAAGGAGAAAAGGCTATGAGAAAGGAAGTTCAAGTGTTGGCTTGGTCCAGAAAATAAAGAATTTTAGAGTTAAAACAGGCTCCAATTTCAAAAGTAAAATGTAACACTTGGATAGACTACTGCTGAAGGGAGAGGTAAAGTGGGTCTGCAGACCGATGGCAGGGAGGTGTCAACGTAGAAGAAGATACTAAATTTGTAATGAAAATATAATTTACATAGTTTTCTGGTTTTTATTTTAAATTTTCAATCACTTTTTGTTTTGATCTTAAGTAATACTTTAAAAATCTTGTAGGAAAGAGCAGTCTCTTTCAGAGCTATAAGGACTGCTATAAAGGCAGGACTGCTTCAACAGTGAATAGCATAGGCTGGCAGTGCTTTCTGTTTTTAATATGTAAATTATGTCTGATTTTAAGGAAGAATAAAATCATCACTCCTCAGAGATGGATCTCTTGGCTTTTTGATGCCTGTGTTGAAATACTGAACCAGAAAGTAAATATTTATGATAAATACCACAATTAACTATTTAAATTCTGTCTGTGATTCTCATTTCTGTTTAGCTTCGTGATTCCACAGAGCAGTTTCAGGAGTACTACAGACAGAGACTACGTTACCAGCAGCACTTAGAGCAGAAGGAGCAGCAGCGACAGTTGTACCAGCAGATGCTGCTGGAAGGAGGAGTCAATCAAGAAGATGGAGCTGACCAGCAACAGAACCTTACTGAACAGTTTCTTAACAGGTTGGGGGAGTTTCATTCTTCCACTCACCCATATCCCTCTGTAAGTTCTCATAATGACCTGGTTTGATGGTTTGGGTTTTTTAACTTGTCATTTGTTATTAGATCTATCCAGAAACTAGGAGAATTAAATATGGGTATGGACAGTCTTGGAAATGATGTACAAACACTTAGCCAGCAATGTAACGGGAGCAAAGGGATTGCATCTACCAATCCAGCCAGTAACTTCACATCAGCACCTTCAGATGGTAGCCAGAGGATAACAACTGATAGCCCAAATCTCAATACAAGCACTCCTCGCAAGTGTGGATCAGCTAATCAGATACCCTTTCCTGAGGAGTCACCTGTACAGGGGAGTCAAAGGTGAGTTACTGGAGAGCATTCAGAGCTGGAAATACTCTGCTAGCACTCTGGGGGAGCTGTTTGTATTTATCTTTAGCTATCAAATTAATTTGTCATTGAATAGGGGTATGATCAAAGTTTTCTAAATGTTTATGTAGGGATTATAAAGTCTTTTTTTTTTTAACAGCATTCATGAGGAATAGTGGTTATTTTTTACGGCTTATATTTTATGCTTGTTTTTAATTTTGGACTTTTTATTCCATCTTATATGTTTAGTTCTTGTTTATTTTGTGTTATTCTAAGTTTCTGGAAGCTTTTTTGTGAAATACAAACTAGATGAAGGGAGAAACAGGGCAGAATGGGAACTGAATTTCTTCTTTTAACTAAAAGTAGTGCTAACCTGAAAGAAACAGTAATTCTTCCACCTCTGTGTGTACATATTGTATCTATACATAGGTATGTTACAGAATGAAAAATATTTTTAACTTGAGTTTACTTGTTCTGTGCTTGGAGTTGCTGCAAAAAGGGCTGTCCCTTGTAAAAGTAATAGTTTAGTGGTGATGATTCAGACATGTATAACACTTTACGCAAATTAGTCAGTTCTGAGAATGATGAAACTGTAACTTTAGTCTGAAAAATACTTACTAAAAAATCTGTCCCTGCTCTTGTTGTTTTGTTTTGTGATGTTAAACACTTCACCAAATCACAGTGCATCAGAGCACGCCGTCACTCAGCCACAGTCAGAAGACTCTTCGGGGAGTTTATCTAGGACACGAGGCGATGAGGTGAGTTTTCTTGTTGTCTTTTACCATTTGTGTTGTCAAAAGATTCAGTACCTAATCGTGAATGTGACGTTCTCTTACTGGTAAGAGATATTTAGAATGAATTTTGGTTGGTGCAGTGCCTGCAGTCACAGAACCATTGAGATTGGAAGGGACATCTGGAGACTGAATCCAAATGCACTTCTCAAAAGAGGGTCAACAGAGCAGGATGCTTGGGGCTGCGTCCAGTTGGGTTTTGCGTCTCTCCAAGGATGGAGGATGTTCCCCAGCCTGTGTGGGCTACCTCATCCCGTGTCTGACCACCCTCACGGCATTTTTAAAACACCAAAAATGTTGAATTTGTTTTGCTTCATTTGGTGTTCATTGCCTCTGGTCCTTTCACTGGGTACGACTGAGAAGAGTCCTGCTCCATCTTCTTCACTCCCCCAGTCCCGTATTTGTATGCACTGCTGGGATGGACACATGCACACCCTGAAAAGCCCCTCTGATCTCAAGGCCAAGCAGTACCAGCTCTTTCAGCTTCTCCTTGTACAACAGATGTTCCAATGGGATGCCTTAACTATTGTTTTGTATTTTCCAGGTTAAAACTTTGAGTGTTGTACTGCAGTCAGTATGGTTTGAAAAACCAGGGGAGTAGTTAATAGGGAAATAACTGCAATAAGTACATTCCAATGTTCCTGCCTGAATAAAAATCATAATCTTAGAAAGGTGGTCATGAAGTCACAAAGAGGATGATGTAATAAAGCTTAGCATAATTTAATGATAACTTTGTGCTACATACAGGGTGAAAATCTGATTCTATGTTTAATATTATGTTTGGTTTAGAAACTATGTTTGACTTGGACTGTTTTCAGTAAAAAGGCAATTTTGTTCCCCTTGCAAGTTTCACACAAATCAAATGTGTTTACACAGAAATAAACTGTAGTATTGCCCATCTGAGATGGGTTTTTCGGAAGAACAAAAGCAGGTGGAAGTCTGGAGGGAGAATGAGAAATACTAATTATTGTTCTCTGTAAAAGTCAGTTGAAGAAAAGAGCTTCAAAAGCATTCTTGGACTTGGGAGTAGACATTGCTTACAGAAGTGTGCTTTGAGTGATCCAGCCTGCTGTGCTGCTGCTTGTTAATAGTTGGCTACAGTAGCTTTACATTATTGCACAAAGTAGTCACACCTACTTTTAAATGTCCGGTTTTACACAGAAGAACCTAATTTTACTGTTATCTTTCTACACAGGATGACAAATCAAAAAAGCAGTTTATTTGCATTAATACTCTAGAAGACACACAAGCTGTCAGAGCTGTAGCCTTTCATCCCAGTGGGAGTTTATATGCTGTTGGTTCCAACTCTAAAACTTTGAGAGTTTGTGCCTATCCAGAAGTAATTGACCCAAGGTATGAAAGCTAACATAGTCATTTATTTTTCTGTATCATAGCACTTTTCTCCTGCAGCTGCTGATACTTGTGTGTTTCATTTCTTTATTTTATTGTGATAAACACAGCAGTGCTGTCCTTGGAATCCTGAACTGCTGAACAAAAATAAGATAATGTGCTGAAGTATTTGTATATTTGTGTTCTTCTTCTTTGCTCTCTGTATTATTTACAAGATGCATTGTCACAAGACCACACTTGCTTATAAAAGTGGGATTTTTTTGTCTCAGCAGCTGGGCTTTTTTGAGTTTGCTGGTTGGCCTGTGGTGTTGATATTCCAGCTGTAACAGTGGGAGAAAGCATGTGTCAGTTCCCAAGCCAGCACAAGTTGGGCTTCACAAGACTCAGTTTGTGGCAGGAGGACAGACTTAATAGTAGGGAAAGCTGTATCTTCTTGACTTCTACAGCAAAACTTGCCAGAGCATGTCTGTTGGCCTGCTTTTACTCTAAGTATTATTTTCTAGGTATATTGGTTCCTTGACTGAAAAAGCATCATTTGTGGTTTACTGTGCATCTGTATTTTCAGTTTCCTTTCCACCCATTTTCAATAGGATGGGGAAAATGTACTTGAAAATAAATACTGCCACATCAATAACAGTCTCCTTAATTCTGCTTCACTTGTTATTTTCTTGGAGGAGGGCAGTAGTGCAAGCTTTTAAAACTCCACAATTTTATAGGGAGCTACAGGTGTGCACAGTGATTTTATCTGGGACATCTTCCCACTTTAGGACTGATGTTCAGGCTTCCAAAGTGTTCAAAAAGTAATCTGATCTTTATTTTCCTCCTTAAATATCATCAGTAAGGTAGCCTTTGAAGTTTAATTCCAAAATATTTATGAGCAATGTATGACACAACAAAAAAAGGAATTGATTTCTGTTACCTAATACAAAGCAGCTTACTGGGCTTGAAGCCCAAACAGCCTCTTGGCTGGTAAGCAGTGCAAAACATGTTGGCTCCTGCTCAGCTGCTTATTCTGCTCGTTGGGAAAGGTTGGAGCAACTCTGCAGCCTTAGTTTGTACTTGCAGTGCACGATCTGATGTGACAAGAGACACAGTGCATCTGGATATTAAAGGAATACTGAGATTTCCTCAATTCTGAACTTGTAATTCTTCCACTTACTGTTGATTTTAACTATGCTTACAGTTTGCCTAAAATACTTCATCAGGGGATTTACAAGTTAGCAGAGAGATTACATTATCTTAAAGATATTCTAATCCTTGTAACAACATGAGTCTAGACATGCATTCAAAATTATGTGCTTTTCAAAGAGGTTGTGTAGAATAGTTCTTCTTTGAAGCTCCGTTGGGCCTATTAAACTTTTTTTTACTTGTCCTTCAAACTAATGAATTATTCTAGACAGGTTGGTTTGGAGTTGGGTTTTTTTCTGTTCTCTAAAGGTGTAATAGTAGTGTGGGGGGTTTTGCACACTGTTAAGGTTAAACACTGACAGGTACATGTTGCAATTCTGGAAATGTTGCTCAAATAATCACAATGCTTCCATGCAGTGGATTGGCAACATGTGGTCTCTGACCTGGGTAGGTGCTCCCATGTCCTGGGAGTCAGTGATCCTCCTCTTAGGATGTGGTGAATCCAAACTCCAAGTGTGAGGTAAGGCATTAGGCCACTTAGGGAGCTCTGTAGCGTGTTGAATGATCCTGATTTAGGCTAATCTGTAATGGACTTCCTCTCTGGCAACAAAATAAAATTAGCTGCCATGTGGGTTTACTTTAGTATTCTTTACTAAAGCAATGTTAATCTCCAGTTTTTCAACAGGCTTGGATGATTGTCTTCTGTCTTTTCTCTCTGCCTCTTCTGTTCAAGTATTTATAATAAGGTTTATGAATTTTTTAAATACCAATTTAATTTGTTGAATTTCTCCTGTTGATGTTACTGGAGTGATGGATACTGCAATACTTTATCCTAAGTACTTGATTTCTTCCTGCTGTGAGATCAGAAAAAGAACATTGTAGGAAGGTAATTGATTGTAATCAAGGAAATATGAATTACTGGGACTATTGCTTTTATTTCAGCAGTGTGTAAGGCTGGTATGGTTTTACAAATAATCATCTGTGGCGTATTTAGATGCTGTCAGGATTTTTGCATTAATGTAGAGTGATAAAACTGTTTTTCTTGCACAAACTTGACCTGTTGCTTAATTGAACTTGTGCATATTCAAAAGTGGCCACAGAATTAAGTTTTTGATGTATGAAGGATGTAGAGAAAACTCACCAGTTTCAGACTCTGGGGATAATATTTTGTTGTCCTATAGCTAGCAATTACTATAGTTTATCTGTATCAGCCCTTTACAGATGAAGGCACTGGGTAAGTTCTTTTTGCGTGTTCAGTCACAGATAGAATGGGAGGATGAGGAAAAATTGAGAAAATGAAGAGAAGATCATTTTGTCTTTGATCACATATATATGTTTCAGTGCAAGTAGTCATATGAATTTCATGTTACCCAAAATAACAGACAAATAGTATCTTCATTTTAGAATACTTTGTTTCCCTTAGAAATAAAAAGAAATATGATTGGGTTTTGAAATATGATTTGGGGTTTTTTTTCTTTTTCCAGTGCTTATAATACTCCTAAACAACCTGTAGTTCGCTTCAAGAGGAATAAGCATCATAAAGGATCAATCTACTGTGTAGCCTGGAGTCCCTGTGGACAGCTGTTAGCTACTGGTTCTAATGATAAATATGTGAAAGTGCTGCCTTTTAATGCAGAAACTTGTAATGCAACAGGTACTGTGTGTATATTAATTCAAAGAATTTATTTTCAGTTACTGTCCAGTATTTGTCAAAACCATTCAGTTTACATTGATGTTTTGTTGTTTTTATTCCAGTATTTTAATTCAGTCTCTTTTCCCTTTTACTGTGGTCTCTATCCGGCAAAGAACCACTAAGAGGTTTAAAATTATCTTTGAGCTTTTGTTTGAGTTGGGTGGCTGTGTTTTGGTTTCATTTTGCAAGACTGGTATTGTTCTATCTCTTGGCAAATTCCTCCCCATATAAAGTAAAACAACCAGATGTTCTTACCCACTTCTAGAGCATGGTTGTCACTAAGAATTTTTCCACTCCTAGTTCCCTTTTCTCTTACCTAGTTATCTCACCATCTTAAAAAGGTTTCTGTCCTAGCGAATACTATTCTCCATGCCCACCCCTCCTAATCAATATGTTGAATGTGGCTCTTACCATTTCTGTTTTGAACTTAGTCTGCCTTGTCCTTTGTAGTGCAGTGCTCTCAATGATCTTTTCCTCCTGGCAAAGAAAACCTTTTGAGTTCACCAGAGTTTACAAAAGGTTTCTGTAAGAAACCTTGCCTGCAGTTGGCAGTGGTGATGGTTGGTCGATGTACATTTTGCAAAGCTTTAGGAAGTAGGAAGCTCAAGCAACACTCAAACCCAAGATTCTTAGAGATTTTATTTGAACTGTAGTAACTGAAATAGTGTGTTCTGTACTGAAGTGCACAGCCACATTTGCACTTGGTGGCATGTTCACTCTAAAATACTCTGTGTTATCTCTGTGGCCACTTTAAAGAGCACAGCACTAACAAACAACGTATGCCTTACTTTGTTCCTTGATTTTTAATTTATTTCAGGACCAGATTTGGAATTCAGCATGCACGATGGGACAATCAGAGACCTTGCTTTTATGGAAGGCCCGGAAAGTGGTGGTGCTATTTTAATAAGTGCTGGAGCAGGGGACTGTAATATTTACACAACAGATTGTCAGCGTGGACAAGGCCTGCATGCCCTAAGTGGTCACACTGGTAGGTACAGCGTGGCTTCTGTCACACTTTTGAGTCTGTATTATATTCTAGTAGAGTGGTTGGGTTGGTTTGCTTTAAAGTAATTGTGTTTTTCTTTTTAGCAAGGTTTTTTTCCTATCCCAATTGCTCTTGAGGTATTTTGAGGGGAGGTGGGCAGTGTTTGTTGTTAAATATGTTTGCTGTTCATTTAATGGAGAGAGAGTGCACACCTCATTCCAGAGAAGACACAAAGCTGGGTATTGCCATACACTGGTGCAATGGATCATGCAAAATGCAGGTTTTCTACGGGATTAAGTCTCTGAATGCAAAAAAATAATCCCAACTGTAATATTTCAGTGTTGGATTAATAATGATGCTTAATCAAATTAAGAAGCCTTCTTGTTCACAGGACATATTTTAGCACTTTATACATGGAGTGGCTGGATGATTGCATCTGGATCCCAAGACAAGACTGTAAGATTTTGGGATTTGAGAGTGCCAAGCTGTGTTCGTGTTGTGGGAACAACGTTTCATGGAACAGGCAAGATTTGCTATCATGCTTCTAGCCATCCTGGCATGAAAATAGACTTTGAAGATGTCCAGGTCACATAGAGTGAATGTAAGGGGAGGCTGTGGCACAGAAGGGCACCTTAGCTTAGGGAAAGAACCTGTGAGGGTATCTATACCTGTGGGGTTGGTTTGTTTGCTTGTTCCTAAAGTAGTGTTTCCTTTCAGAAGATGGGCAGTGCTTTTGCCTTATGACTTTCAAACAGACGCTTTTAAGTGCATTCAAATACAGCAACCTAACTGAAGTCCTTGAAACTTTAGGGCCAGGGTGAATTCCTTGCAGTGTTCCACATTATTTCATGAGACTGGTTTTCTTTCCTGTGATGGAACAGATACTTTCTCATGCAGCTTTAATGCTGTCTTTGCTGTGATTCAAGTGTGAATTATGGCTTCAGAGTTTTTAGTGCTGAACCATAAAGACTTTTTTGTTCTTAGCTGGGTGTGTTCATCTGTCTTGGTTTTAAAGACAGGTGTCTGCTAGGCAGGAGCCTCCCTTGGAACGGAGAATGTAAACTCCCTCCCTCCAAATTATTACAATTTTGAAATTAAGGGGCTCTCAGGCAAAGATACGAGGATAGGAATAACAGTTCTTTACTAGTGTGTATTACAAGGCGAACAAACAACAGCAGCTGTGGCGTTAACAATAACCAGGGCCGGGGACCCAGGGACACGTCCCTGACCGCAGGCACTTTCCCTTCGCTGCAGTTCCGCTCACCGCCGGCAGGGGCGCTGCTATCTCCTGGGGGGCAGGGCAGGTGCGGTGATCCCCACGCGGCTGCAGGGGGCGCTGCGGCGCGGGCTCGGGCAGCAGGCGGTGATGGCGGCTCGGCCCACACGGGAAGGGGTGGAGGGGAGGCTTCGCTCCCGAAACCACGGAGAGCCGATCCCGGTGCCCCCGCAGGGCTCTGAGGAGCACCCAGCTGGGGCGGCAGGGATGAGCAGAGATCCCGGGGGGTGGGCGAGATGTATCAGAAGCTCCGCAGCAGTAGCTGGAACAGCGGGACGTCCCGGCAGGGCAGGGGGATGCGGGAAGGAAGAAAGGCAGCTCCCGTCTGGGTTATGGCGGTGGCAGCCAGTTCCTTCCCCCAGGTCGCAGCTCTGGCTGTCCTCCTCCGGAACGCAGAGGGAGACCGCAGCCAGCCCCGTCCTTTACCTGCCCCGAATCCCGCTGTGTCCGTCCCCTCCAAGAAAAACTCCCAGAGTAAAAGTAGTGTAGCCAGATGCTACACTCCTCTCCCCACCTTGGCCACTTCTTCTGTTTTTCTTAAGTACCCAGTAGTTAGTTTCCTGACAACTTTTGGGAAAAACTTCTATAAGTAGAGTAAAAAGAAACCCAACCCCTAACAACACCTTAAATTTGAGGCCAGCTTTCGGTGTTGTTTTACAACGCATGTTCTTGTGTTAAAAAAAAAAGCTGGCTATTTGCAGAAGCACAGCTAACTCTGCCGTGGGCTGTGGGGTTTCTGTGGCCCTGCAGGGAGTGCTGTAGCCTCGGTGGCCGTGGACCCCAGCGGCAGGCTGCTGGCCACGGGCCAGGAGGACTCGAGCTGCATGCTGTACGACATCCGCGGGGGCCGCATGGTGCAGAGCTACCACCCCCACGGCAGCGACGTGCGCTCCGTGCGCTTCTCCCCGGGCGCGCACTACCTGCTCACCGGCTCCTACGACATGAAGATCAAGGTGACAGACCTGCAAGGTAACACAGGCACAGCGCCACAGGCTGACTTCCTGTTTGGGGCTTTTAACGCTGGAGTTGAGAACTCGGCTCAAGCATCAGGTTTTAAAAGGGGAAAAAATAGTAGAGCTTGGAAAGGTTGGATGTGTGTATATGTGGTTGTGTCTGGTGGAAATTGGCTAGTTGTGATGCTGAAAGTGTAGGCTGTGAACTGAATCTTGTTTTGGGGTGAGGGTCTCGTAGTAAAACCACTGGTTAACACTCTTGCCTGGTGAGATGGCCATTGCTTTCAGACAGTATTCGTAAAATTGACCCTTAAAAAAAGCCCTAAAAAAGTATAGTAATTCTCATTTTTATTGAAATAGAACAGGAAATATATTAGGTGTGTGTAATTGACTTGATTTTCTTGTACCATTAAATTTTAATCACCTTATATAAAAACGATGGAGAGCTGCCTTTTTAAGTTGTACTGTGTCCAGTAATGCCTAAACATTGAAACACTGGGGCCTTTCGTTATGCTCAATGTGTGTGTGAGAGAGAAAAGGGACTTGTGTGGGCTTCATAAGGTGAAATACAGATGTAAGTTTAAAGTAAGCAGACTGGTTAAAAAAAGAACCTCCACACAAGGGCTAGGATACAGATTCATGACATGAGTAATGATTTCTGTTCCTCTTCACAGGGGACCTGACGAAGCAGCTTCCTCTGATGGTGGTAGGGGAGCACAAGGACAAAGTTATTCAGTGCAGGTGGCACACGCAAGATCTTTCCTTCTTGTCATCTTCTGCAGACAGAACTGTAACCCTTTGGACCTACAATGGTTAGAGTGCAAACAAAGGCAACTATGCAGCTAAAGCACAGAGACCTGAGACTACAGAACTGTCCAAACAAGTAATAATAATGAGGCTTTGAGAGAGCAGCAGTTGAGCAGGAGAGTGTCTTATCAAGAGGAGGGGCACCTGTCACTGATTTTTCTGGTTTCTAGGAGGTCTTGGTGTTTTTAGTATATTCTTTTGCAGTGCTTCCAGTCTTCCATGTTGAACTCATGCTGCTGTGACCTATTGTAGTCTTGTTGCCAAAGTCTATGAGGAGAACTCTTCTGTTGTTGATGTGCACTCAGAGTAACATGAATGATGTGTTTACAGTTTGGTATTAATTGCATTCCTTGTTCTTTGCCTCAATGAGAATTTTGTATAGAAACTTAAGTTGAGGAACACTTTAATCAAGTCTGTATGTAACTAGTTACACACACATGAAAGAAAAACTACTTCCACTGTTTTTTCAGGTTTATTGTATTCATCACTTTTAAACAAGAGCTCAAACTTGATAACATCTCCATAATTTCAACTTTTTAGTAAAAAAAAAAATCTGAACTTAAAAGTTTGACTAGATAGTAACCACTTCTTGATTATAGTCCATTATATAGTGGGGGGTTTTCTTTCTTTTCATCTAACCTGGGAAAAATGTTGCTGTTTTTACTACATGACATTATTTTGAACCAGCTACCATGTTGGAGGGGGAAAAGTAAAATATTGACTTTTTTCAGTAGAAATATGTAATATTTTACTTTTTGAATGCAACAGAATACCTCTGTGTATAATGTACTGTAGAAAAGAGTGGATTGGCAGCAGTTGTCACAGTGAGCTTAATGGCTATCAATTTTTCAAGTAAAAGGGATACCATTAATGCTGTAATACAAACCAGCATGGCTTAAAACGCTATGTCTGCATGATAATTTAAGAATTGTTTAAATTCCCAGTTCAGAAGCTTATCTGAATTTTATTTCTTGCACTGTTTATGTATGGGAAATTGCAGTTTTATTTCTACAAAACTTTAGATTCTAATGTTTATGTATTGTTATATTTTCATATTGTACAGTTCCTTTTACTTTTTGAAATATAAACCTTAAACTTTAGGTTATTTATTTATTTGAACTGCAGTTACATTTTGGATTCTCTTGGTTACTAAATTATATGTGCACTGTAGCAAGCATTTTTAACTATCGTATAAAAGTGGAAAGGTAACTATAGAAGTGTATCTGTGCTATAATCTCAATAAAGACCTCCAACACCTGCACCCGTTCCATCTGTTATTTTTAATTCTTGGTTT
>VYZP01027160.1:65491-115667 GCA_013400635.1 Hypocryptadius cinnamomeus
GCTGGCGGGGCGGCCCCGCAGCGGGTAAACACACCGGGTGAACGCCGGGAACCCCGCGGCCCTTCAGGTACCGCGGGCGGGGCGGGCGCCGCTGGCCGGGGCCTGCGCGGGGTCGGGGCGAGGAGGAGCGGGCAGGGCTGAGGGCTGCGTGTCTCGGCGGAGCGCGGTGTCGGGTGCGACGTGAAGGAGGCGAAGGCGGGGGAGAAGCGTGCGGAGCCGCTTCTCTATGGCCCTGTGGGCTCCTGCAGCTCTCGGGCGGCAGTGCCGGCCTGCGCCGGGCCGGAGCGGGGCCCGGGGCCTGGCGGAGCCGCACCGAGGAGACCAGGCCGTGGCGCCAGGCCGGGCAGGGATGTCCCTGCGAGGCTGGCCGAGGTGAGTTCTGCGTGACGGGCGTGCTGGCCCCTTCGTGAAGGAATACTGAAAACCAAAGTTCATCAAGGAGGAGTGTTAGCGTTGGCAGTAGTTCGCCAGGGGCAAGCTGCCTGCGCCCTTAGGAGCAGGGTCTCTGAGGGAGCGCGGGGTATCGCTCTCAGAGAGGGAACAAAGGTGGTGGAACGGCAGGAGGTGTTGTGGCCAGGCTCTTTTTAAAACGATATGGCCAAGGGGAACGAAGCCAAAGGAGTGACCCAAAAGGTGCCCAAAACCTGAACGTGCACCGTTAACTCGAAAGTACGTATTATTTTCCACACCCCAACGTGTGCTAATGAAGCAAGACGTGTATATGCTTTACATGTATGACTGAAGTCACGCAAACTGCGCCTAAATATGAAGTGTCATCAGCTGAAACTCTGCCTTTCACCCTCCCTCAAAAAACCGGTATAAATATAGGCTAAGAGGGGCGGAGGTCAGAGGAGACTCCACCTTTGTATCCTGGTCTGTCGGCAGGCTGTGCCTCTTTCCTCCCCCATAGGAATGCCTGTTGGGTAAGGCTCGAACTCGAGTGCTCCCTCAGGGAGTTCAGAGAGCCAGCTACTGTTCGCGATTGTGCTTTTAGTCGTCTCCCCCCGTAACGTATTTTTTGTCGGCTTATTGCTCATATTTTTTGTGTTCATGTGCTCCTGCAGACGGTGTGTTTATCGCTGACAATCCAGCATTTCTGTTGCTCGGCAGATTACAGTGTTTTGCACCTGAGGGTTGTTCCGGACTGTGGTCTGGCCATGACCAGACTCACAGTGTCTCTGTCACGCTGTTTGTGAATCTGTGATTGTGGTGGTTTTTACTGAATGTGACTGCAGCCACAGTGCTGCACTGGCTCTGTGCTTCCCTTTTTAGTGCTGAATTGGCCATCCCTCAGACTCAAAGCACAGCCACTCCCAGCCCCTCTGGTATCCGAGGAACAGCTGAAATGCAAGGGCACTCTTTCTGCCAAATCTTCTTATTAACGTGACAGCAAAATTTGCTTTACTGTTTACACAATGCCCTTGTGGTGAAGCGTGCTGGAGTTCTGCACCATTTTATCATATTTGGCAATACTGAACTCTGCTACACCTGCTGATAACAGTCAGGGGTATTGATCCACTCATATAATACAGTTTAATTGTGCATATTATTGCCAGCATTTTCCTTGGGAAGAAATATGGAAGTGAGTTTAAACCTGCTTAATGGAGAACTGAGTTTGTAAAAAGCTCCACTTTTAGTTTTTTTCATATAAGATTGTTTCACTTTTTTCCTATGGCATGTTACACCCTGACCTAAATACCTGAATTTCTTGTTATATTCAGTGATACAGGATGCTGTTTCCTTGGGTGTTGTGTGCAGTTATGCTGATAGGGAGCTGTAAAGTTCAAGAAGATGAATGGATTGACCCCACGGATATGCTCAATTATGATGCAGCATCAGGAACAATGAGAAGACCTTATAAGGTAGAGAAAGAAAGGGTGTGTGTCTCTCCCGAAAAGCTAAATGCTGTTGGAAGATTGCTTTTAAACTGTGACAGTAAATAATGGTGGTAGCAATATGGTGTTTCTAAGGGCTTACTATGTTGTGTCTGAATCCATGCACAGAAAAGTCTTTGTGTCCATGGTTAAAATTGAAAGGGAAAAAATAGTGTAATTAGCTCAGGACCTTTCCCTGATGAGCTTCTGTTGCACTCAGATCAAGTCATATCAAGGAGGTTTTTTGTATTTCCACAGGTGGTGCTTGATTTATGCAGGTGGTGGCACCACAGGTTACTGCTCTGAGAAGTACTGGGTTAAGCAACTCTTGCTAATTTCTCAAGTATAGTGTTAAATATCTTGAAAATAAGGTTCCTAACTGATAAAAGTTGGGGGAGTTAAAGTTAATTATTGTACTTTATTTTAATCAACCAGTTTCCCAGCAATAGGAACCAGTTTCCATTTCTTGTGTGGGACTATTGTGAATATCAATGGTATTTTGTAATGCTGGGCCTCAGTTTTCAGAAGAAAGGTCAGACTAGGGATTGAGTGCTGTACTTTTAATGAATCATTAACACTGAAGAGAAGATGGAACTAGGAAAAAGAGCAGTTCTAACAAGATGAATTTTCTCTGTGTTGTATGAGGAGCGGACTCTGAATACCATGAGATGCATGTTGGTTATCTTGTGCATGTGTGCACACATGGCACTGTAAACTGGAGGTGGTTGTAAGGGCACCCTTGATCTTTGCCATTATTCAGCTTTCAAGTTTGGTTTTACAGTCTTGAGTAATACTGTTTAAACACTACAGAGCATAATTTTCTGAAGCTTAAAAGATGCAGAGTGTGTTATTGCTCTCCACAGCTTTCCTCATCAACCTCCAACTTCTCCAGGTCCACCTGATAGTCATTAGCATCCTTAAGATCCAGCAGCAAGCTTTGGCTCTCTAAGCCTGGAGCCCAAGTGCTTCAGCTTTATATAAAAAAAGTAGTAGCTTTATTGTTGTCTCCCACAAAAATAGAACTACATCTTAAACTAAAAAAATTACTACTTTATGTTAGTCCATCTTCTCAGGATTTCTTTTCTGCTGTGCAGAGATTTTTTAGGTGGGCAGGCTGTGTGGGCTGCTCAAGTCCTCAAAACCAAACTTTGTTTCAGCATGAGTTCACTGATTCACCTGCTATTGTGCTTCCTCTTGGAGGCTTCCCTCAGTGCGCACACGTGGTTGTAAGCAGCACTGCTCCCACTGGGTGTGAGTAATGGACAGAAACCATGGAGTGCTCTGGAGTAGATAAAGGCAGGCAGCCCAAAGTGGGGTTTGTGTTTACCTGCAGTCTGGCTGGCGGCGTGGCCAGCTGGACTGGGAATTCACCTGGCTGAGAAGTGCCCCTTTGCCTGCTGAGTCAGTTTTTAGCCAGTGCCATTATCTAATCTGATGCACTCTGTGGATCACCAGCACTCGAAGGAGGGGAAAGGGCAAGTGGGGGAGGACAGGCAAGACCTCACCTTTTGAAGGCAATATGCATTTAGATAAACTCAAAGCAATTTTCCATCTGGAGCCTAAAATAACAGCAGAGAGGTAACTGCAGTGTCACTGGGAGAGAATTAGCAGCAAAGATCTGCACTCAGTTTTTAGCTCCTTTGCTCCTTCTAAAGTGATGTGACTGTAGAAGTGTCACAGGGCATGTTGGTCAAATTCTTGGATTCTGAAAATATGTTTTTCTTCTGTAATTTTAGCCAAGCTATCATGACTCTGAGGAGGAGGCTGTGGATACAGTCAGTACTGAAATCTCACGTTGTTCCAGGGTAATAGATTCCTTGCAACACAAGGTTTGTTCTTCACAATATTTTCCTGTGTTTTATAGTTTGTGCTTTCTGATGATGCTCTTCTGGATAGTATCAAACAGGTGCATTGCTGGCATAATTTATTCTTTATGGAAGGGGAACCTCTAGGCAGAGGAGAGACTGGAAGTGGTTTGAATTCATTTTCAAGTTGGTGTTCTGCCTACAAAGGTCTGTGTCCTGTTTGATTTTAAGGGGTGGGTTGTGGGCACAGAGACCAGGGCAATGTGCAGAGCTGCAGCTCTCAGGTGCTGCTGTCAGACCCCCTCCCAGCATGTGAGGGTGCTTGTGTGGCTGCTGGGGCCCTTACTGCCCTCAGCCATTTGGATACCCAATGGGATATGTGTCATTTTAGTGTTCTTTTAGTTATTTCGATTTTTTGGCAGTTCCCTCTTTTTTTTCCTGATGCAAACTTAAAATGTAAGGAGATCCAGATGTGTTTGCATTTGTTTCTAGCTTTACTGAAGTCAGGATTTGAATATTACTAATGTAAAATCTCCAGTACTGGCCAGTCCCATGGAAAGTAGTATGTTCAGTAACTGCATATGCATATGCTTTCTATCTGGCATACTAACCATGGAATCATTGCTAAACTAAAGAAATGTGCCCCTGTTAATCCTGAGTTAAATGTGTTAGTATATGTGGGGTTTTTTCTCTCCTATGAAGAATCTGGTTTGAGCAAAGTGTCTTTTACACAATTGCAGATTGCGGAGTGTGAGAAGAGGAATGCCAAATCACAGGAGAGCCGTAGCTTTTATATTTTTAAGCGATTCTTGAATAAGATTTTAAATGAAGCTGGGAAACTTGGCCTTGTAAGTATTTGAACAGTCATTAAAAAAAAAAAAACTTAATTAAAAATGCATTCATATTACTGCTTTATGTAGTTTTCACAGTTACCAAGCATTGAGTAATTATGCTGGTGTACTTTAAATGAAATGAAGGGAACTGAATGGCAAAGGAAAAGATGACAGAAGTATGTTCATCCTGTACTGCTGAGGAGACACAGTTGTTGTTCGATCTGTAAAGCATCCAAAGGAAGGGTTTGTGAATTCAGTGTATCTTAACATCTGTTGCTGGAATGCAGCTATAGGAACACCTTTTTCTGGTCACATTAGTGGCTGGAAACTGGAAGGAGACAGATTTGTTTGTGGTGGACTTATAAGGCCTGTATTGTAGGTCTACCGTGTTAACCTGCAGAGGGTGGAAGTGAGGACAGGTAACCTGGGAAAAGTACAGGGAGATTGTCCAAGCAGGGGCAGGCATCAGGTTAGGAAAGCTAAAGCCCAGATAGAATTAAACCCCTAAGGGTGGGATGGTGTCCAGGGGGACCTGGACAGGCTTGAGAGGAGGTCCATGTAAAATTCATGAAGTTCAGTGAGACCAAGTGCAAGGTCCTGTACATGTGATGGGACAATGCCAGGAAGAAGACTAGGCTTGGGTGGAGAATGGACTGGGACTGTCCCTTGGGAGAAAGGCTTGGGAGTGCCAGTGAACCTGGCAGTGTGAGCTTGCAGCCCAGAGAGCCAACTGCACCCTGGGCTGCATCCAAAGCAGTGTGGGCAGCAGGGCAGGGAGGGGACTCTGCCCCTCTGCTCTGGTGACAACCTGCAGTGCTGTGTCCAGCTCTGGGGTCCCCAGTGTAGAGAAGAACATGGACCTGTTGAAGCAAATCCAGAGGAGAGCACAGGGGTGATCAGAGGGCTGGAGCATCTCTCCTACAAAAACAAGCTGAGAGAGCTGGGGCTGTTCAGCCTGGGGAAGAGACCTTAGAGACCCTTTGAGTACCTAAAGGGGAGCCTATAAGAGGGACCTTTTAGAGGGGTGTGCAATGCTAGGACAAGGGGGAATGGCATTAAACTGAAAGAGAGGAGGTTTAGATTAGATACTGGGAAGAAATTCTTTGCTCTGAGGGTTGTGAGGCACCGGAAGAATTGTCCAGAGAAGTTGTGGAGGCCCCATCCCTGGAAGCATTTAAGGGGTGGATGGGGCTGGATGGGGCTTTCAGCAGTGTGGTCCGGTGGGAGGTGTACCTGACCATGAGGGTTGGAACTAGATTATCTTTCAGGTCCCTTCCAACCCAAACCATTCTGTGATTCTAACCATCAAGGAATAGTAGTTTATTAGAGTTTCCATATAAGAATCACCTTATTACTTTCTTTATGCAGTGATTTCAGCTGGAATGGAGTGAGTTTTCTTGCTGGTAGCTGGTGCAGTGCTGTGTTTTGGATTCAGTGTGAGTGCACTGTTGATAACACTCTGGTGTTTTAGTGGTTGCTCAGTGGTGCTTTCTCTAAGGCAAGGACTTCTCCGTGCCTCGTGCCAGCGAGGAGGTGCAGGAGGAGCTGTGAGGGAGCGTGGCCAGGACAGCTGAGCTGAGCTGAGCTGGCCACAGGGCCCTGCAAACCACGGCTGCTGTGCTCAGCATCAGCTGGGGGAGTTGGCTGGGAGGGGCTGATCACTGCTGGAGGATGGGCTTGGTCAGCTTGACGTTGTGCACCACTTGTTCATCTGGGTTTTATTTCCTTCTTTCTCTCTTTTCATGACTAGTAGTATTATGACCATCACATTTTATTTTGTTTGCTGTTCTTGTCTCAGCTCATGAGGTTTGCCTTTTTTCTCATTGTCCTCCCCACCGGGAGGGATATTGGAGGGAGTGAGTGGCTGCATTATACTTTAGTTTTTGGCTGGGCACTTCATTATATTGTCTTTGGAGATTTTGTTTATTCAGAGGTAGAAGAATTGATCTTCAGTAATAAGCAAAATTACTGTTAAATAAGGAACATTACATTTAGCAATGTAAAACTTCTTATTTTAATATTTAATAGTTCCTATCACTATTATCCAACCTTGACTGAGGCACACGTAGTGTATATGTAATTATTTCTTGTTAATGAGCACTGGTCCTGAAATCTTAGTAACAAGTGAGATAGTTTATTTTTTTAGGTGTTTTTTTCTGTAAAATTGAATGATGACAAACCAATTGAATTGTGTTTTGTGTAGTTGAGATGAACAAAAACATTATAGGATCATAGTGTGACCCCTGTCCCATGTTTTCATCCTGCACTGGGTGGAATGAATATGATCAGTTTTGGCCTATGGATGCATTTCTATTTCCAAATGAGCAGCTTTTAACCATTGTTTTGCTTTGCTTTGAATTCAGCCTGGGGAGGATGTGGGCGATGTCCATTACGATGCTGAGATCATTCTCACAAGACAGACGTATCTGGAGATCCTCAGGTTTGTCAATGAGGAAGCCTGGCAGCCAGGTGCCCTGGATGAGGCACTCAGTGATATTTTGATCAATTTTAAGCACCATGATGACCAGGCTTGGCGGTGGAGATTTGAAGACACCTTTGGAATTGATCTATATAATTTGTTTTGGGTAAGAGAATTGATTATTGCCTTTAGTTGGTGTTTTCTTCAGTTTCTCTGTGCTAGTCAATATTACCATCTTAACTCCATAGATAAAGCAATTCTTTCCATCATACCTCTAGTGGGTCATTTTTTTGTGGTTGCTGAAGGATGTATTTGCTTTAAGAAGGAATTCAAGTTTTTTATTCCTGTGGTTATCTGTTCTCTATTGTAGCTTTGGTTTGGGGCTTTTTTTCTGGTGTGCTTTTTTTTTTGTTGTCTTTAATATCTGTGCTGCCAGACTCACTGTGCTCTAGCACTTTCTTACCACTAGAACTGACACCTCATGCATTATAGATCTTCCATGTTTGTCTCTTGTTCATGTAGTTCTTGAAGCTGTTGGCTTCTCCAAGAGTTGGAATATATACCAAGAAAAGTATATATTTAAACTCCTATAGGTCAGAGGCTTTTGCAAATTTTGTGGAAAAAATTGTATAGGGTTGGAGAGGAGAGCATGACTATGGGAATTATAAAGTGCTAAGCTGAGGATCTCTAATAAGCTGAAGCTTTCTGAATAAATCTTTACAATTCAGAATATGCCAATGTTTTATGCTGACATAATCTTGCAAGTAGCCTGTCTAGATTTGAGGGGTCCCTGGAAGGCAGATGACAAAAGCAGGCTGTCAGTAACCTCTGATAGGCGTCCTTAGGTGGAAAGACACTGTGGAGTGCTTCTTTGAAGTCTTGCTGCTGGTACCCAAACTGTAACTTTGTCTCTTTACCAAAATGCAGGAGTTGGCAGCAGTTGTTCTGTGGTTCAGAGCACACACAAACTGCTCAAGCAATGGCTGACACCCATTTGATAATTTAGAAGTGTGGTCACTAATGTAACAAACATCCTAAGGAAGAAATAACTAAATATCACAAGAAACAAATGAGCAACTGCAATGTAAGGCTGTGACAGGAATGGATATTAGTACTGCCACAAACCTGTTCTGCCTTGTGCTGCTCACAAGAGCTGTGGAAGCAAGGAAAAACTTCTCAGCTGTTCTGTGTAAATGACATTAGTAAAAACAAAAGTTGGAAGTTTCTTCATGTGTACTGTCAGTAAGCTTGGAAAGGTCCAAATATGGGTCATAATTTTTTCCTCTTTTCTTTTTCAGCTACTCTTGTGCTTAGTGTGCATTGTCATTTTAATGGCCTCAGGACTGCGGACATATGTTTCTCGCTTTGTTCAGCTAAAATATGTCTTATTTCTAACTTTTCTCGTCAGTTTTGTATGGAATTGGTTTTACTTGTACACGGTAAGTTCTGTAATCTTAATGGCTTTTTGGCTTAGGACTTTACAGTTATGAGAGAGTTCATGTTGTTTAGTTCCTTTGGTTAGTTTACATACAGCTTTTAATTAACTGCAAAATTAAAAAAGGGATAAACATTTTCTTTTGCATGTTGATGGGTGTGTTAGGTGTAAAGAACAAAAGAAACCCTGACAACTGTATTCTGCTGTAGAGGTGCACAAAATTCAGAGAGCACTAGAACTCTGATTTCATTACATGGGCAAGGCAGAGGTAACCTCTGACTAAGGCAGCTTGGTAGAAAAGATATGCAGAAATATATTCAGAGGATTTTTTTTCTTAAGATTCCCTGGTAGAAACTGTGTTTCATGTGATAGACCAGATAAATGCCTCATTAATGGTGATTAAGTGGCTGATGTTTTATTGAGGAGGAATTTAGGATACCAGATCAAAGCCCAGCCACAAATCTGCCCTCACATCTTGTCAATCAGGATTGAACTGCAGCTTGTCAGACCCAGGGATAGCAGAGTGCTGGAGAGTGGCATGGGGTTGGAATGCCATGCAGATGGCTTGGGTTGAGGCAGTGAAGAATGTCAGTTTTGCAACAGATGATTTGACTGAACTTTTCTGTTTTGATTATCAGTTGCAAACAGTAAGGCAAAACTATAATAAATACAGGTATTTCTTATGGGAATTATTTGGAAAAAAAGAGGATATTTTAACTAGTGATTGCATGACAGCTGTGTCTCTATTCCAGAAACATTTTAAGAAATGATGTCATCAGTTTACTTTTGCCTTGAACTTGTATCTTTGAATATTGGAGTCTGGTCCTTTGACAATTCAGACTCCTTTTGGAGAATATCTTGGAGGTAGCCATTATCTCAGGGGTTTTGTCCATTCCTAGGAAGTTCTTAGAATTTAACTCCATTAAGTTGTTTAGGTAGTAAACTTTTCTAAGTACATATTACATGGGGAACTGTCGTTACAAGGGGACAATGGGGAAATCCTCATTGATGTGGGGAACTATCCCAAGGCTGCTGAGAGCAAGCAGGGATGGCTGAGGAGCAGCACTCAGTGTGTTCCCCTCCCTGCTGTCCCTGCAGCTGGCCTTCGCTCAGCACCAGGCAGAGATGGCCAAGATGGGGCAGTTTGACAAGGTCTGTGCGGAGAAGCTGGAGTGGTATGGAAGTCTCATGGGTAAGTCCTTGTCTTGGGACTTTGCAGTAGTAGTTAAGATCACTAAATATCGATCCATAGTATCCCAGGACACTCAGATTTCTTCATGGGAATTCTCTTCAATACATGATTACATGGTTTTACCCTTTTCCCATCCCATAAGACTTTGTTTTCTAGGCCATGGGAGGAGAGCTGATCACAGCACTGTACTTGGGGTATGTCATGGTGTTACTTCTTTGTCTTGTAACTTACTGTTTCCCCAGTACCATTCAGTGCCATGTACTAAAGACAGGCAGGCAGAGTTCAGGACAAAGATTTTTTTTTTTTATGTATCAAGCCTGTGAGTACAGTGGATTTCAGGAATTGGATCTGTAGTTGTTTATTCAGGTGTTACTATTTTACAGAGAAAGCTGATTTTTTTTTATTAGCTGTTATTTCTGTCCAGTGCTGTAGCAGGTAGATGAAGGGTGGCAGCTCTTAAAGAGTCCTTGTTATGGTCTTCCCTATGTAATTTCTTGGCTCTGTTGGTTTTGATTACATGTCAGTGATTTATGTTCTGACTGCAGTAAAACTGAACTACAGAAACACTGATGTCATGAATCACTTGTTTATAATGTAAAAGTTCCCTTAAGAAGTAAGACTTCCTGCTTGTAACTAAAACAGACCCTTGAATCCAGTAAGCAAAGTAGACAATTTCAATCTCCCTGCAGACTGGCAGATGAGCAATAACACAGAGTGATGCTGTGTCAGTAGCTGTGAACACAGTGTGCAAATTCATAGTTTCCACAGATGAGACTTTTTTCCCTGAGGCTTCTGGGAACTGATCTCACCTAAAGAGCTTTCTTGATTGTACATGGGAAAACTTCAGGTTCTTCTCTTTCTTTCCAGCCTTCCCTCCCCCTCCTGCATCCCCCTGACTGGATAAACTGTACTGCCAAGCCAATCTCAGATGTGTAAAAATAAATCTGTTTTGAACCATGTCTAGAAGAGTTCTCTTCCATCTGTAACCAAAATGCTCCTTTGTGTATGGCTGCTGTGTCACAAAATATCTTTTTAAGAAGTAGTAATAATATGTGTCTGCTTTGACTTCAGAATGGCTTCGAAGTACATGGACGTTTCAGGATGATCCCTGTAAGAAGTATTATGAAATTCTGCTTGTAAATCCTGTTTATATGGTTCCACCATCAAAGGTATGTGCCAAGCCCAGAGGGACTGCCAGGGCCTAGGTTGCTGTTTGTGTGACAACACTGGTTTTCTGTTTATTTTCTAGGCCTTGGCAGTCACTTTCACCAACTTTGTAACTGAGCCTTTGAAGGACATAGGACAAGGTATTGGTGAATTCATCAAGGCACTTATGAAGGAGATACCGTTAATTCTGCAGGTTCCAGTGCTCATTACCATGGCTCTGGGTGTCCTGGTTTGTATACATTCATCTTACATTTAGAAGCTCAGTTTTTTTTTTTAAATATTAAATGTGTTTCTATTTAAGTATTACCTATTATATTACGTATTTCTCATTTGTACAACTGACCAGATTTCTTAGCACAAAGAAATTATTTAACAAGGGAATTTTTCTTGACAAAGGCTTCATACTAGCGTTGATCTAGGAATTAAAAGAGCCAAGTTTTGTATTCAAACTGCATTCCTCTCCCACTCCCCAAGTGGGATACAGTAGCATTAAACTGCTTAAAATCTTAGACTCTCTGACAGTTTATTGCACTTTAGTTCCCATTTCTTCTTTGAGTCATTACATTGTGATGTGTGTAGCTGGCATTTAACACAGGCATTTAACAAAGGCATTGAGTTAGACCTTAAACATCTTTAATGGAGCACTAACAATGAACTGCATCCAGCCTGGCAGTTCCTGCAGCGTGGTCAGACTGCAGAAAGCTTGAGCTGGAGCCATTCTCTTCACCTGAGCTTCTCCTTCAGGGTCTTTCAGATATATGACAGGAAATCTGTGTGAAAACCATAGGCTGCAGGTATTTTGCTCAGTTTGGGTGTTTTTCCTCTCCCCCAGACTTTTTGCTATGGTGCAGGATCATCCGTGTCTGCATTAAGATACTTAAGGTCTTCTCAGAAGCAGAGTCTTCCTCTGCCTGCCGGTGAGCAGGAGCAGATAGCCTTTGGGCAGTACGATGGGAGGGCAGCAGACGAGTACTACGTGCAGCAGCAGCCCTACAGAGGCCACCAGGACAGAGGGGACGCGGCCACGAGGCTTCTGCCCAGGCTGAGAGCCGGCAACAGCGGCAGGAGCCCGGACACGGCACGCGCCAGCGACGAGCCGGATGCACAGGTACCAGAGTCCCACAGGGACTGCACAGAGCAGAGCCTGATGTGTCTCCTGGTGCTCTGGGAGCTGGCATTAAACTGCTAGAACACATTTAAACATGCTTAAACCCAGATCTGGGGGAGAGAGGAGCTAAGGAGCTACACGTTCCCCTATGGAGCAGTTTGGTAAAGGTGTCTTGGATGTGTTTCTTCTGGAAAAATATCTTGCACTGGCTAACTGTGGCAAGAAACTAGTGAATTAAAACTCTTTATGGTAAAGACAGCTTCAGTTTTAAGAGATCAGTATGTGTGTCAGCCTGGGCAATCATGATAACCCTCAGAAGAAATGTGGAGGAAAAAAGCAGTGCTGACTTCCCTGTAAACTACAGAAAATTCAAAACAGATTTCTACTCTATAATGGGCTTATCTACATGTTCTGTTTCCCGAGGGGAAAAAAATACCCATCATCCTTTGGGTGAGCCCTACCCCTTTAGCTGGGATGCACTTGAAACAATAGATGCTGTCACTTTTGATTGCTTAATTAATAGGTTATTATTAATTTTTTGCAGAACAGGTTGTACACTGAATCTGAAGTTCATAGACTTGAAACTCTCAAAGCTGAAAACCTTACTGCAGAAGCTGCACTTGAGCAGCAAAAACAGGAGACAGGCAAAGTAGAGGGAGAGACTGGAGAAAACTGTGACCCTAATAAAAACCTGGAACAGAAAAGTTCTGCCGTGGAACCGCGTGAAGAGAAGAAAGAGAATGTTTTACATGACTCCCAGGAAAAAGACTAAGGAAGACCCAGGCTCTGCTGTAAGTTTTGTCTAATGTTTACTTGTCACGTACTTGATAATTCTGCTTTCATTCTCAAGTGTAGAAGAGAGAAGAACATCAGTAAGCTGTTAGGTGGGAATGTAAAATCTGGGAGAGGGTACTCTGTCTGGAATCTGAAATAAAGGTGTTAAGTAAGATGATGCACCTTTAAGTGGCCAGAAAAACCCAGCCTTCTGGAGCGTTGCTGCTTGTTGGAAATCAGGTTTGTGTAATAAGTTCTGAGTAATTCCCATAATGCTAATTCCCAGCTCAGATGTCTCAGGTCTGTCTTTGGGTTTATGTTCTTTAAAATCAGTTTGCTTCTTGTCAGCTCAGTTTTCGGACAGCTGACGGATTTCCTCCTGGTGTAACAATGTGCAGAGAGTGAGAACCCGATGTTGTAGCAGGTGTTTTTAGGCAGTTCAGAGCCGAACAGGGCCAGGAGCAGGAGCTACCCTGGGGATGGACATTGCAGTGGTTGGTCCCCAGAACTCCCCCAGCCCAGCTCGTCCTTAGCCAGAGCCCGAGAGGAGCTGAGGTCCGGTACAGGAAGCAGCACCTGTGCATTTCCTGTGTGTGGCACTGGAAGTTGGGGTGCTGCAGGTACTGCCCCAGGCCCTTGGTGCCCAGTGTCCACCAGCCCTGTGATTCCCTGGTGCCTGGGCACGTATCACACAAGCTGTAGAGCAGCATGAGCAGCTGCTTCTTGAAAGTACTTCTTGAAAACTTCTGACTGCAGAACTGTTCTGAATTAATGTGGGAAACAGTTAGCTAAATATTACCAAACAACCATAATGCTTGAAAAAAATATTTTTTTATTAAACAGAATTAAAACTAGGGTTTAATTTTTTTATAGAAATTATTGTTTCTTCCAAACTGTGTTTCTGCAAAGAGACTAAATACTAAAGCTATTTCTTCTCTCTTTTTTAAAATTATTTTTTAAAAAAAAGTATAAAAGAAAACAGAACTTTTTTTTCAGGAAGTACAAATCGGGGGAAAATCAAATTTTCTTTAAAAAGAACATAAAAATTTAAGTCTCTTACTAGATTGAGACAGTGGTAGAATCCACTAATGAGCAATGAGAGAATTGACAGAGAAAAAAAGCTGTAATAATTTTGATAGCCTAGAGGCAAATAAGAGGGAGACGCAGTACCAGTACCTCAGACACTGCTCTGAAAGCAGCTGCCAAATGCAAGCAGCTCTGTAAGTACTGCTCACCAGGGTGATGCTGCTGCTATTTCTGTGAAAAATCAGGAGAAAGGAGACAAAGCTACTAATTGTAGTCATCTTAAAAAAGGCAAGTGTGCTCTTGCAGCAAACCAGAATGATCCCTAGGATGCTGCTGTACGTACTTCTGGGGTCTTCAGCTGGAGTTGGGTCCCTTTATAGCTGAGGGTAAGTGGACTCTCTGCTCATCCATTCTCTTCGCTTGTGAGCGCAAAATCAGGCTGAAAAAATCCTCGTCTGGTACAGTGGGGCCTTTGGCAGCTCCTGGAGGAGCACATCTCTGATCATCCAGTCTGGAACCCTACAGGCAGACCAAGCAATAAAAGCTGCATATTTATAGGAAGATGTGGAGTAAGTGAACAATACTAAGTGAAAAAACTACTAAAACCTTTTGCTGGCAGATTTAAAGCTAGTAGAGTGATTTAATTTATAAGTTTTGTTTCAAGTTAAACTTGCTACATGAAATTATTGAGTCCAAGTGTAACTAAAATGGTTCCTCTGACCCACTTGTCCCATGCGTCTGAAAATGAGCCCCCCAGTTCAGTTCTTTGACATATTGCAAAATGAGATTTAAGTGTCCCTAGTTCAGAAGGAGATTTTTTAGCATTAGTACAGGGTGTTTCTGCTCTCATGCACCAGAAGTATGGTTTTCTTCCTTTCCTTACAGAGGGACTAAAAAATGGCTGCAGTGGTGTGAGATGTGGGAAGGCACTCCTTGAAGGCCCCTTGCCTCCACTCTGTGCAGCTGGGTACAGTTTAATGCCACAGGAACAGGCTGATGCTGGAGGGCAGCGTGGGCACAGGAGGAAAAGCACAGCTTTCAGTGCTGGGTGGACCTGGGACAGGCACCCTTGAGACAAAAAGGCTCAAAGGCAGCAACCCTTCTGTGCTTGTTTAAAGCAGTCCATAGTGATCAGAGGAGATGAAATATTTTTCCAATCCTAAAAGAGAATATTTCTAGATTCTTTGCTTGACTCACAGAAGGAAACAGACAAGCTTCTATAACAGACCATGGTATTTCAGCAGGCAGATGAACACTGTCACTGTAGATTCAATTCCAGGTGCTGATTTCTCAGCCAGGCTACCACACTTACTGACCTTTGGAGAACTCAGCATCTGAATTTTGTATTTTTGGCTGCTTACCAGCAGCAAGTCTTTTTAATTCTTTTTGGTCTAATTGGTATATGCACATGCTCTGATTGAAAATCAGTCACCTCACTTGTATATTGCTATAAACTATCATTTAAATTTAATCTCATGGGAAATGATGACTACTCTAACCACCAAAACCTGGATACTGAATTCTTTCAGTTGATAAATTAGGACTGCTAATTAGGTGTATCAGGTGCCCTCCTTAGCAAGACAGGTCTAAACACTTAAAACCATTTTACATACTCCTTGCAATAGCCTCACTTGTTTTTCTTCACTTTTTAAGCATTTCTTACTTTTAATAGTTATTGTGGTATAAATACCAAAATTCTACTTACTAGGCACTGGATAATTAAAAAAACCCCAACCCTCATCTTTTGTTCTCTTACATTCTTCCTTATCTGTCAGATCAATACCTATCTTGAAACACAGTGGCTTCCTTACAGGAGCTCAGTAGAGGAGGCCCAAATGCAGCCCCCAGAGGCAGAAGGTGGTTGGTGGTTGAGCACTCACCTGGCATTTAATCAGTATCTCGAAGAAGTCGTCGTCCAGGTCGCCGTTGCTGCTGGCCGCGAGGCGGCCCAGCAGGGCCTGGCTGCCGCGCTGCCGCAGGCGCAGGCCGGGCAGCTCGCTGAAGCTGGCGCGCTGCTCGTCCAGCCGGCGGCTCTGCGAGCTCGCCAGCAGCTCCAGGAACTCGTCCGTGTGCGGGGACACCGCCGACGTGGAAAAGGCTGCCCGGGACAGACAGACAAGTTCAAGTTAGCCTAGGAGTAAATCCATTGCTGTAGTGAGTCTTGCACGCAAATACATTTTGAAAATGGCATTTGGCAAGAGCTCGAGTCAAATACAGATTCTACTTTTTAAAAAATTACATTTTATCATCGTTTTAGGTGGAGTAGAGGATGTTGCCACTGAAGGAGCTGAGAGCCTGTTCTTCTCCTGGAAGCAGCACCTCTGATCATCCATCCTGTTACTCTGGAACCGACTCAGCAGATCAAAGAACCCTTCGTCTGCCATTGTCTCACGGCTGCTTTTCTGAAAAGGAGAAAATTTAGGGTATTTAACCTTAGAGTGCCTACAGCTGGGACAACTGCATCAGAGTTTCAGTCCAGTGATATGCTTGATATTTACATATCTGAAATTCATTAAATAAATTTTTTTTAGTCAACCATTTCTATAGCCAGAGATCTATCCAAGAAGGAGATGCTAATGCTAAGGCAACATTTTGGAGAGTGAAATATATTAGAAATGTCTCATTCTCTGAAATGGAAAGAAACACTGCTCTGATCATGGTAAAATGGGAGTTATTCCTGCTCAGCCATTAATCCAAGAAAATCCCAAATGCCCATGAGAGGAAAAAGAAACAAGACCAGCATTGAACAGTTGCCCTTGTCTCCTCAGGTCTATGACCAAATGACTCAGTTCTTTTATTTTGAACTGATTTCTCTCAAGAGTGTAATAACCTAAAAAGCATGTCCAAAATACCTCCCACTGCCTGAATCAGGAAAACTAGATTTTGCTAAGTTTGGAGAAGTAGGATCTAGAAGAGGTTTAGAACCTCAAATAAATAAATTTGCAAATAAATTTTATCTCTAACTTCAAAAAATTCACCACAAATAAAATGTTTCAGTAGTAGGAAAATTTTAAAAGCTGGTACCACCCCTGAGAGAGCTGTACAATGACAGATTCTGCAGCAGTTTAGAGCCACGGTGTTTAAATCAAGTTAAACTGAACAGGACAGCTGCAGGAAGGCGTTTTCCACAATTCTGATCACACAAAGATGAGTAAAGGCCATGAGCTCACCACACCTACCCTCTGAGAGTTTGGAAGTCGATGATCAATGGAATTACTGGCATCCTGCAAAACCTTGGAAGTGGTGCCGTTTTTGTACTTTTTGCCTTTTAGCCGATTTACAAAATGAAGTTTTGCTGAAGTTTTGGCAACCAGTGGTTTCTGTTTAGCAAGAATCTCACTGTTCCAGTTCGGAACCTAAGAAAACAAGAGTCAGGAAATTAAGCCTTCTGATTTTACTCACCAGTACTGTTACCTCTTACCTGCTGCTGCTTTTCCTCCCCAAAATGAGGCAGCTTTAAACTGTTTTGTTCTTGCAGCCACAAGGATGCACCCAAAGAGGCTCTTGAGCGCCAGTGCTGGCTTCAGCTGTACTGACTACACATGCTTTGAGATTTTATTGATTAACATAAGAGGCTTTGCCTTACTTGAAAAGACTGGAATTAGATATCCCAGTGTGGAGGGAAAAACATCAATTTCAGTCTGCCACCGGCATCATTTGTGCAGAACTGCCAGCCCAGTGTTGAAAGGCAGAATGTAAAAGAAATCTCATAGACTGATACAAAGATTTTAATTGGGAACTCCAATTGCCAAAAGATTTCTGACCTTGGGGGGGAAGTTGTTTTGCCTGTGACTCAGCTGTAACATTTCTGAAATAGCATCCTTACTCAAGACGGAGTCTGAAGCTTCTGATGGTTTGCAAGTTGGTTGAAATCTCAAAGTGAAAAACACAGCATGTATTTTAAGTCCCTATAAAATGACTGTAACCAAAGAAAAAGTGTTCAGAAGAGCTAAGCTAAAGCTTAGGAATTTTACTCTGAATTACTTTCATGCTGCAACCTCAACCCATCTCTATAAAGAGACAAAAATTCCTTTGATGCTCATTACAGAACCCCATTCTTTCTCATTCATGCAGGGAATAAAAGCAGGCTTGCAACAAGCCACTACAGCCATCACCTGTCACATGCTGTTACCTACATGACAAAGGTATTATTTGTCAGTATTGTTAGACCTGCTGTTACGGAGCTCCTATGATCAGCTAAATTAAAAGGGAGGCAAATGGCACATCAGCACACTCTCAGGAATGTTTCACTTCAATCTCAGCAGCAGAACAGAAAGAAGCAAAGTGCCAACCTTTTCTGGTGTTAATTTCATAAGTTCCATGTTCTCCATACTGTAACGGCGTCCTCTTGGTCTGCCACCTTCAAGAGACAAATTCATCTTTTTATAAATAAAATTTATGGTGTCTCTTGACAAGCTGTGGCTGTACTCATCTAAGGTCCAAGTTCCAAGACACAGACACAATTAGAACACATGAAGAAACTAAGCAGTAACTTGTGATTCACAATATAAATCCTCCAGAAAAGGAGGTGCTGAAGGGGTCCAATACCTCAAGAACCTTTTTCAGCTGCTGGGGAGAAAACCAAGCAAACTTGCATACTCAACCCCAACTCAGTAAAGAACTTAAATGAGATTCTTTTTTAAGTTCTCTGTTGGGAAACTACTTCAGAAAGAGGCACATACCATTCAAACTGTTTTCCACTGCGTGGCTTTCTGCCATCATGGAGTTGTTTGTGCTGTAGCTTAATCCAAGAACCATTTGAAGATCTGAGAGATTAAGTCTGGCAGTGAGTTCTCCACTTCTGTCTCCTACCTTCAAGCAAATAAAAGAAGCAGTTGTATTACCTTAACAAATACACGTGTAACTCTAAAGCAATCCTTGTCTCCATGACTTCTGAGAGAAAAAGGCTGAAAAGGCTTTCCTGGTTGAAGACTGAGAACGTATTTTTAAAGAAGTAACAACTAACAGGTAACATTAAAAAGCCTAAAATAATCTCTGCTAGACCACTGACTTCAGAGTCCATAATGACATTGTGAGTGGTGACACCAGGACTAAGGAGCTGACTGGCTGAAATAACCTGGAATCAGCTGTCTCAGGAATAATTGAGAATGCATTCCATCACTCAAAATCAGATGCACGAACACACCTCCATAACACCTCTGTGAGTGAGAGCAAAAACCAACAGCCAACATAGTGGGAGTATGAAAATCATACCTCTCTTGAAATCTCCAGGTGCCTTTCTGCGAAATGGATGGCTTGGTCATGATTTCCCAGAGCAGTATAAGCATTCCCTAAACTCCAACATGCTCTTCCTTCCCCAATTCTGAAAACAACACATTTGCAATTACACCTCTACCTGCTGAACACCAGAGGTCAGGTTTTCACAGTACTGACAAAGTAATTTGCTGGGCCAAAAAAATTGAGGCAATCATCAGACACCATTCTACCACCAACATATTAAATATTGCATTTAAAGGAGTGTGATCTGGTTATAAATAAATATGAACAAATTTAATAAAAATTTTTAAGCTCACAGCAAACAAGTTAGTTTTGTAAGCATGGGACATTGTATAACCTACTTTGCTCTTCCTCAGTTTGAATGCCTTATTAGTCCTCCATATTGTTACTGACTTAAGAAGAGGTACATTTAAATGTTGCAAAAAATTATGGTTGCACTCGACACTATCAAAAAGGCCTCAGAAATCAGTACTGCAATATAAACATTACTTGCTGCTGTGTTATTCTCCTTCTCCCATCCCTTCTTATATTATTAACTTGTGGACAAGTAGAACACAGATTCTTGTAAAAGCAGGGTGAATTATTATAATGAACTCATGAAAGACAGATCTGCTTTTCCTTAATTTACACAGACGTGCTGACAGGAGATGATGTAGAAACAGTCATTCATCAATTTGTCTTTCATCTCAGACTCATTAGCTGCAATACCATTATGAGTGATTTTAGTTTTCCATATGAAAACCAAAGCCCAGCATTGGGGGAATTCACATTAATGCAGCTGTCACATGGGGAACAATGACAGTAGAGTTGAAGGTAACAGGATTTGCTGAGTGTCACACATACATTAAACAGTCTCTTAGGGCTTACTTGTCATGTAGCTCCTGAGCAATGACAAGGTGTTTGAGATGATAGTCAATTGCTTTCTCATAGTCCTGGAGCAGAGTGTAGGTGTTCCCCAGGCTGTAGCAGGCCTGCGCTTCCACAGCTCTGTCCTTCAGCTGCCGAGCCAGCTGCAGTGTCCTCCTGCAGGAGAGGGTCAGTCACCTCAGCAGCCTCAGAAAGCACCACAAGGAGAAGCTTTCAGAAGTGCACATGCACAACTGAAAATCAGTTACACAACTTCAACAAATTGGGGCAGCAGGCTAGCAAATTACCGGCTAATAAATTACTGTCTTGTAAACCCTTGCAATCTCACAATTGTAAAGTCTTCCACTCCCCTCCACTGCAACCTACTTCATTAGAGAGCAGGCTGATTCCTCAATCAGCATATTTTAATTTATTGCTTCATTAATAATTTGTAGGCGTTTCCCTGACAGGTTGCACTGTTTAATACCAGTGTTACAATATCTACTTTCCCATCAGCATAGGCAGGACAGGCCTATACTCACCAAGCCAGCCTAGCCGTGCTGGGCAAGAAGAATTTGAGTGCTCAGAGGGATCTGCTCAGTGCTGAGGCTTTTCTCCTTAAGAACAGGTGTGCTCTGAAATCCCAGTCAGATGCCAATAACACCTATACTGTATCTTTGCCAAGCTTTTACTTTTTCAGGTACAGCAGCAACTGCTTAGTGGTGCAGAGATCAAGACAAGTCTGGCTTGAAAATACAGACTAAAGATGTAAATTGATGTTGCTGTGCATCAGCTGTCTCAGCTGGTGAGCACACCTGAGGCAGCCACCCATCTCAGGGTAGGAAAGCTACTCACATCATTCCAGAACTCACTAAGAGCTGAGACAGTAATGCCTGCTTCTAGAATAATGGGAATAAATGCCTAGCAGTGAAAGATGTCTGTCTACAGCACTGCAAAGAAACTATTTAAAGTAGCAAAAGAATTTAAAAAATAAAAAGCATTAATGCTGCCCCTCCCTTGAAAGAACCAGAATAGTTAAACAACAAAGGAAAAATTTCTTTGCTAAACAAATGGAAATTTTTCTAAAGTATATGTTGAAGCAGTGGCTCTTCCACAGTGAGCTACAGTATCAGTCACAACAGAAGTAAACTGTACAAGAGGTATAAATTGTGTTTATCAGCAGTCACTCACCTGTAGTATTCAGCAGCAGTTTCAAATTCCCCCAGGAATATGTAGGCATTTCCAAGGTTGCTGTATGCTCTTCTTTCTGCTGATCTATCACCAAATTCTTTTGCAATTAGGAGACGCTTAAAAATGTGAAATAACTGCATTAGTTACTCCACTTTATACTTTGTAACATACGTTTGCATGCAGAAATGCATGAAAAAATTGCATTCTTTAGGTCAACAATGCTTGGTAAGAACAGCCAAACTTGAAGTTCGTGCCATTAAGTTTTAAAACCTGCATTAAAAAGCTTGGAACAAGATCCAACACAACACATGTACTAAAGGTCAGGAGCAATATCAGGAGCAACCTGATATTCTGCTAGAACAGAATTCATTACTAGCACATTGTTGTACCTGTTCATGGGCTAAAACTGCACTCCTGAAGTTGCCCAGAAGATAGTGTGTGTTTCCCAGATTTCCAAAGGCACGTCCTTGCGCTGCTCTGTCACCCAGCTCTGTTACTATTGACAGGTTTTCCCTGTTTTGGGAGAGAGTGAGAAGGAGAATAGTGACTTCTGAAAGGTTGGTTTGGGTTTTTTCTCACAGTAATTTAAATAATAACTTTAAAATTTCTTATGTAAAGGAAAAGGCAGAGATATTGTACTTTGGCCTATTTTAATGGCCTTTAAATAACCATGAATCTGAGTAAGAAATACTTTCTGTGAGATACCAAACTCCACTGCATTCTAACTCAAGTCAGTGTGCTCCCCTCTAGTTACACACACAGGTATAACAAGGTCCTGTTGTCTCAGCCTGGTTTGAAGAGTTCTGCTGTTTCTAACTAAGGGTTGTCAGGTACAGTACAAGTGAGGGCATGATAAAAACCAGTGCACTGTCTTGTGTGAAAAGACCAAACTGACAGGTACCTCAGTTCTGCAGAGAAGCATTCCATAGATTAGCTCATGGCACTGCAGATCCACATTCTAATGAACTACATGATCATATCCTCCCAGCCCCCAACACTTAAAGCTACTACTTACTCATAATACTTTGCAGCTTTCTGTAAAGCATTTTTCACATCATCTGGAAGTTCCCCTGGATCATGAGTCCCAGCATTAGCTACATTTTTCCCTTTAGAGTGATAAACATTTCCCAGATTATACAGTGCTCTTGCTTCTCCAACCTGAACCAGAAGTAAAAGAAGGCATTAAAATTTCATGCTTCAGTCTTCTGTCACAACAACTATTTGTACAATCCACAGATGGGAAAGAAGTTCCTTAACTAGTTGCCAATACCCACTCTGCCCATTCTGAACATATTATCACCTACCCAGTCATAGCCCTCAATCCAATTGTTTTGCATACTACTTCTTTTTGACGAGCAAGATACATTCTTGAGGTCAATTACCATTAAAAATTAAATTTAAAACAAACAAAACCACCACAAAATAGGGTAATATTTAACCTGGACCTATAGTCTTCCAGGTACAAACCACTGTATTCCACCTAATAGATTCATACCTCCTAGAAGAAATAACTGAATATTCACTTTTTCCCTCTGAAAGGTGCACATTCCTTACCAGTACCACAGGGCTCAGGAGTGTGTGTTAGCACTTTACATCCAAATTCCTGCACAGTTCTTACCTTATCATTAAGTTCTCTGGAAATATCCAGATGTCTCTGACAGCAAACGATAGCTTCTTCAAAATTCCCAAGTACCTTTAAGGTGTTGCCCAGGTTCCCACTGGCTTTAGCTTCTCCCAGTAGATCTCCAATTGTCCTAAAATAGCAGCAATTTAGTACCCAGGAAACAGTGTATAATTTAAACCAATGTGTGGTAGAGAATTACATGAATTTATGAAAGAGACCACAACTATGTAAATGTGTATATATTCAGTTCATTTTCTATCTGAAATGCCCTCAAACACTGCTCAGTCTGTGGTTGCAGACATCTCATTCTGTCACTGCTGTTTGGCCAGCTGCTGGTATTCATGGTATTGATCATCTGCTTAACACTATTTTTTAAATTCACATCTATTAAGAAGAGAATAGAGAGAAAATTCTTAAAATCTAAATCATAAAAGATGATTTAGAAAGACAGTCCCAGCATTAGAGAGGTTTAACTGCATTTGTATTTTACTTTACCATCTCCTTTTAAATAAAAATCTCCTTTAACTTAACAAGACACTTAACTGTAAGGTTTAAGACTACAGTCTCCTCTGTAGCTCAAGGCACTACTGAATTTCTAGATTTTAAATGAGACTCAGGCAAGAGACTGCCACTGAACCACTCAGACTGTCATACCTGGGGGACAACAAAAACAAATGCCCCAAGGTCACTGCATGGGAGCAGGGTAAGGCAGGGGGAAGAACAGATTTACACCAAATTGAGGTTAAGTACATTATATGCCTGTGTCTTTTATTGCATCTGTACAAATCAGTAAAAGTCAGATACATAAATAGCATATGGAAGGGATAGGGTTTTAGGATTCCACAGTACTACACTATGAGTTTTACACAGATAAACATTAAGGAGTTCTGACTAGTAAACAAGAGAGCAGCTCAACAATACGGAGAACTAGAAACACTGAGTTTTAGAAACACGAAAGGGTAAAGAAAGGATGGATTTAAAGCAGTCATTTAATTATCCAGAAACCTGGTGAGGCCTCAGTCAGTTCTAGGATTATGGTGCTAGACCAAGTATTAGCTGCCAGGTTAGAGGGCACCCAAGTGACCTGCCAGGCCCCCCAGCCCTCTGCCACCACCAGGTTCACTCATTAGCCAGTATTAATAGCAGGGTTTGGCAGGACAATGAACAGTCAGCTGCTCGTGTGCCTGAAGGGGATGCCATGGAGAACGATTACCTTGCAAGAGTTAAATCGTGGTGATGGTATTCCAAGGCCTTTGCATATTCCTGCAGGTAGAAATAGGCATTGCCCAGCTGGCTGTAAATAGCACTCAGGGTTCGTAAATCTTCAGTTCCAACCTGGACAGCTGCTTCAAAGAAAGACACTCCAGCCCGGCAATCTCCTGCCTTGCACAGGCGCTCGCCTTCCAGAGCCAGCTCCAGGCAGGAAGCCTCCATCCTGCACCGGTGACAAGAAAGGCCAACAGTCACTCCAAATGCCACACTCTGCCCAGCAGAGCTCTGAACAGGGCATTATTTTACTCAGATGGCCTCTGTTTAGGAGAGGGAATCAGCACCACACTACCACCAATGAGCTTTGCTTTAGAGTATTACAGAAACTAAGGCTGAAATGGAAATTACAATTTTGACAGTGAGGAGCAAAATAACATTTCAACAAACAGCTGGAATTTCTTATTTTTTCAGTCTCAGAGAGGAAACCAAACATTGCTTTGCCCATAGGCAGCACTCGAAGTGTTCAAAACCAGTTTTCACCATCTAGATAATTTCAGAAAAGTTACCTAGAAATCAAGCTATTACTGACAAATATTGATTCTGACAAATGGAAGCACTTCAGATTTTTAGGGTGATGCCACAGTAACCTGCATAATGATTCACAGGAAAAAATCAAATTAGAATATTCTGTGTATCAAAGACTGACTAATTTTCCCCAAGTTGTTTCCTCTGTAATTCAAAACTCCTTGGCACTTAATTTCTTATACTAGCACTGCTGTGAAAATTCTCAGTGTAAGAAAAAATATCTAGATTCAATTAATGACAAAATGTATGTCAATTCAAGTTACTTCATTGATCCACCATTATTCCAGAACTCACTGGAATATTTTTTATTATTATGAACAAGTAAGTGTGCAATTCTACAGGTACAAAATACAGCAGTCATAAATGAATTTGTAGAATATTACATTTTGAACATGAACAAAGAAGCTGATAAAAAACTACAGTGGCATTCACGTGCATTTTTGCCCCTGTGAGCTCAGGAGTACAAAACATAACATTTCAGTAAGTGCTAACAATTTTATCCAAATGTTTCCTACTTTTTGGTTCTGAAATGCAAGGGAGGCAGGGGAGAGGAAGATGAGAAAGACAACAGCTCCAGGTCCCAATCTTAAAGCAATATGGTTCTCCAGCTTTTTCAGGATACAAGCATTTTAAAAAGCTTGCAAAAATGTCAGCGTTTTATTTTTTTAAAGATTTTTTTCAAAACAAAAACCCAGTAAGAGACATTCTGTAATTGTTGAAGAAGTATATATTAATACTGCCAAAGAGTGGACAATCAAATCCTGGCTTTTGCAGAAGTTGTTTTAGTGGAAACACCAGACGACACCTGTTTTGACTTGACATAGTGATGAAGTTTTTAACGTACCTGCAATATTTACATTTCTTTTTCTTAAACTAGAAAAAAATTGATTATACAAACTTCTACTCAAATCCAAAGGAAATATTTCAGAAAAATCTAATGACTTCCAAAAGAGCTAGAAGAACTGGGATCACAAGTACAACACAAAACACAAAATACTACCATACCTGCTGGTCTTCGATGTGCCACAACTTAAGCACAGCGAGATGACCGACATGTTTAACTTTTGCAACCAAAAGCACTGTCTGTTTGGTAGTTGCTAAAGATGCTGACAGCAAAAGATAACTCCAGCATGAAGTTCTTGCCAAGCCCAAATTTCCAGGCTGGATATCCATAACACATGCAGTATTTTTAGGTTTGCAAACCCTTCTCAGAGAAGTTAGAGCATTCCTATTAGCTACAACACACCACCTGGCTCTCAAGACATTGTGCATGTGTAGAATGTAAGACAGAAGAAGGCAGAAATGATTAAGTACAATTAAGTACAAGGCAGAAATGATTACACCATCAGCAACTGAAGGTTTAAGACTTAAAACACTTCATTGGGTAATCTTAATCCTATCCAGAGAGGTTCTCTCCGGGCACCTCATGTTAACTGACATGTCCAATTAGAGTGACAGCCAGGAAATATGGTGCTTCTCAGTGCAGATTTGGACCATTACACAGCCACACTCTTTGGATTTTTAGCTTGAATGGCTAAAAAGAGCAGAACTTTCAGCAAAATGTGTGTGTGATGTAACAGTGAAAATGCTACACTGGACTGTGCTTCTGTAAGTGAATTTATTCCATTTTAAAAAAACATATTTTTAACTGTGATGCATCAGCCACATAATCAGTGAAGGCACTTAAAAAAATGTACAAGGGCAATATCAGAGAGTGCTGCAGTATGGTAGCCCCCCTGAGAGACTGCATTAATCTAACTTCACACTACACCAAAAAATGCCAAATGCCAAGGCAGCATTACCATTTCATCAGGGAATTTGAAATACAATTGTTTGACTTTGCAACCCTAGATTTAGTATAACTTATAAAAATGAAAGATGTGGGATCTTTCATACATAACACAACTAAGAAGCAAATGGCTTATACTCAGACTGATGAAAATCAGCTGTTATTACAGAGTATTTAAATTCAACCAGAATAACAGAAAGTAAATGAAAATGGGAATTAATAATTGCTTGAGTAAAAAAAGAATGCAAAAATTACACAACTCTTGAGAGGTTGTGTTAACAGGTTGCTAGAATCTGTACAGCAAATTAAAACTTTAATTCCATCTGGATCCATTCCTTCTGACCTACCATTTCAAAATCTAAATAAGCTATACCAAAATAGAACAGAGAAAATTAAATATTTATTTCCACAGTTGCCTGCACTCAATATTTTATTCAGGTTATATAAGAGCTATGAAATCACTCAGTTATTTTAAAAGTTTCCAAGGCTTTTCCATCGAGTACCAAAACTGGATTCAGAAGAGGTTTGGTTTTGGTTTGTATTTGTTTTTTTCTCCCCTCTCCTACTTAAAGGACTCTTATGCAAATTAACACTTTTTTTTTGTTTTGGTGGGTTTTTTTAGGATTTACGTAGGTGTTCTCCACCTGTCACTACTAATGGTTAAATAGCACTTTGGCAGGCTAGACAGGGCCAGGTTATCAATGTTTTAGGAAGTCATTAAATAGTTATAAGGAGAATATGACATTACTTTCTCTGTTCCCTGGGCTGAATGGAATTATTTACTCAACACCCAGTGGCCTAACAAGAGATACACTGAATCTGCGGAGAGGAGAAGAGAACAAGCCCCATTCATCTGTGCACTTCTAAGGTAATTCTGTTCCTGCTGAACAGGATAGCATTGTCTCAGATACTACTTGAAAATGCTCACACAGGGCTTCATTTTGTTATGCTGTCTGTAGCTGCCTGGCATCTCCTGAATAATTTCTCATTTGTAAAACTACCTCATCCTTATTCTGGCCCTCAAAGCTTTTCCTCCTGCCTGGCTCCCCAGTATTTTTTCTTTTCTTCTTCCCATCCCCACCCCCTCCTTCTTCTCTGACCTTTTTCATGTTTTATTTTAAACCTTTATTATTTCTATGAATATAAACCCTAAGAATATTGCCTTCTTGTTTTATTCTCCCTCCCTTCAGCTGTTCTCATCTCACAGTAAGAACAAGAAAAGTGGTAAGAATTAAGCCAGTGGAAGAAGGTAGTAACACTCACTGATTACTACAATCTCTAAACACAATTTAGTTTTACTCAGCTCAATTCCCACTGAGAAGGCCTTTTGCTTTTGAGGGGGAGCACAGCTGCCATCAATTTGCCATTAAACATGTTGGTACAAATAACACACCTAGAGACAAAACAACCCATGACATCTCTAGCTCAGATGCACAGCATCACTAGTGCCACAGCATCCTGTAATAGAGCTGACATACCATTCCTGACCCCTGCCCTGGCTCTTGGCTTCTCCCCATGAGCAGAAGCCTCCACGGTGACCGCTGCAAACAGCTCCAGCACAGCTCCACTGCAGCCCTGCTTCCGCCACGCTACGCGCCATGGTCGCGTTAGAAACAACGACCCTCACGCAAGGACACCACACACCTGAATGCTGTCTTCTTTTGCTCCAGTCAAGATAAAAGCAGTTACGAGCTTTTGGTGCATGAATTTAGCAGGCAAAAAGAAGCAAGTTCTACAAATATTCACCCATTTATTCATACAAATCAAGTAACATTAGCATTTTATTTTCAGTCACTAAAAAACAAAATAAAACCCCTCCTTCCACTAGCATAAGCATTTTTATAACTGAGAAAGTGATACTGATGAACTACTGTGGGGAGAAAGAAACACTTGCACAGTCAGAAACAGACCCACAGTAAAGCCTTCCTTAGGAGTGGGTTCCATCTTGTTTAAAATCAGTTCTAATGGAATGCCAGAAAGAAGGAAAGAGCAGTCGCAGCCAAACAAGCCTGGGATAATACCTGCAAGTAAATTTTTTAAAAAACTGATAACTCCCTCCCCAGTCATTTATGACCTTTTATTTCCTGCACCAAACTTTAAACTCGAACACAATAAAATATTTCCAAATTATAGCTATCAAGATCATCATAAAATTCCAGGTCAATATACTGAATTAATCCTTGGTTTCTCAAAGTCTTAGGAAAGTTTTATATGTTTTTAAATTAAAAGTATATTGCCATCATGTTTTTTGAATGTGAATCAGATTATAGCTCTTGCAGAAAAGTTTAAGATGGTCATTAATATTGTTATTGTTGATATTTTTAATTGGTCTCATTCAAACCTGTACTGAAGTACAGCATAAAGCAGTAAGATATTGTGCCCTAACTGTGCTTGCCAAATTTTTTTAAGTTTGTTTTAGCTTGTCAGTTTAAACCAGTCAATTGGCCCTGACACATTTTTCATCCATTTACTTCTATAATAGTACCCTGAACAGCTCCTGCTTTTATTAAAGAGTGAGCAAGGATGTTCTGCAATTGTCTGGGGAGGACTGAGAGCACCAGCACCAGCGTGGGGAAACGTGGTAGAGGAATGCTGGGCAGTGGGTCCCTTCAGGAAACACTCAGCACAGAGTTATCATGCTTACACACTTAGGGTCAAAGCCACAGGATAAAGATTTTAGCCAAATAAAGAGAGAAAACAGTAAATTACAGCTTATTTGCTAATTTTTCTCCTTAATGACCATGAAACAGCTTCTCCAGCTGGCTGCACTGCCACCCAAGACACTGGACTGGTATGAAATGAAATGAAGGACTTCTCTTCTATGAAATGGAAAAGAAGGCCACTCCAACAGCAATCTAAAATTGTCAGAAGGTTGAAAGGATTAATTTTAAGCCATAGCATGTGCTGTCTTACAAATACAGGTTAACAGCCTTATTGCTGTTAGCTAGGGAGGAAAAGACCTCCAAAGAAAGGATGATCAGGGTAGGGGTGGGAGGAGCACACAAGAACCACATTTTTTACTTCTTTTTAAACAATCATTTCAGTCTTCCAGTGTCCTTTTCTACTGAATGAACTGCAAGATTTACCCTTCCAAACACCATGCTCTACACAATGCTCCTGTAGTTCAGCTCCATTAGAGCGAGTCTGAAATGCTAACACGTTGTCCCAGGTCTGTAAAGGGGATTCAGAAGAAAAATTATAAAAGCTGTCAGAAGGAAAATCCCATATCCTCTTCACTTGCAAGAACAGTACTTCTGAGTGCAAGGCACCAAGGCAGTTTCCATAAGCAAGGAAAATACCTCGTTGTTCACCAAAACAATAATGGGCCAAGTACAGAGAACTTTAGCACACAAAACTCAGCAATCTGCATAGGCAGCCCGACAGCTAAAAGAGCAAGCAGCTATTAGCCTGCAGGCACCATACTTCATATCATTCTACCCCAAATATAAAGAAATACATGCAATAATGTACTGTTCTGCTACCATGCAAGTTCCAGTACTATACAATCATTTAATCATGCTAATATAATCTGCTACACAGCAAAAGTGAATTTTCATCATTCGAAAATCAAGAAAAAAATGGGTTTAATTTTAAATTTCAATGACACCACTAGCAGAGATATCAAGCTATTTGTTGCAACTTGTTTAGCCTTCTATTATTAACAGCACTTATTCATTTACAGCAAAATTACCAGAGTCTTACCTGTATCGCACGTGAAAGGAACGATCTTCAGGCATGCTTATCAAAACATTATTTTCCACCATTGAGTTACATTATCAGTAGAGAAAGAAATACTGTTCTGTAGTAGGGGAAGTGCTTTATTATGGGGAATTGTTGTCAGAGCACCATTCCAGTTAGTATATTAAGAAGCTGGAGTAAAGATATCCTAAGCTCCTGTAGAAAAACTCTTCTTTATTACTGAGGTAAGGAGGTCACTGCCAGACACATCTCACACCTTCAGAAATGTTCATGTTCTTTCTTTCATCTGTGGCCCTTTAAGCTCCATTCAGCCACGGTTCTGCAAAGGGAACACAAGATGCTTGGCTTGAAGTCTCATGGTTAATAACTCATCAGCATTTGCAGCTGATGTAAAAGCATAACACTGCTCCTACGAAACAGGAAACGTCATTCAAGAACTTAAAGGCAGAGCCAAAGCCTTCTACACAGACATGGCAATTCCTGTAGGCAAGTGAGAAAGCCAAAGAGTTTTAACAAAAACCAACACTCTCTTCTCTTGAAGACTTTGAAGAATTTACCCTTGTTAGTATTTTCTGGCCTCATGAAGTTCCAAGCAAAAACCTTAAAGGATGAAAACTACAGAATGAAAGGCATAATATAGAACAGACCACAAAGTGCTTTACATGTAAACACTGCCACTGAAACCGTGATCATCAGGCCCACAGCAGTCAGAACTGGTGGGCACAATCCCATCTGCAGATCATCCACTCTGGAGATTGTCCCACCTGCAATACTGTAAGCACAGCAGCCAGCAAAGGTTTAAGCTCTATATTCGTTTTTCTTCTCTCTGCTCCCAAAAGAAAAGAGGGGATATGGGAGTTTGGAGGGCAAGTGGTGTTAACACTGGCTTCCTATTCAAAACTTCTGCAGCACTGCAATGTGAGCTCCAAACTCTGCTTCAAAGGGATTGCAGAAGCCAGCATATAAATATTAGACATGTTTGGGCTGGCTGGGAAAAATTAACAGAAAAGAAGCCCTGTAATCAAAAGTTTACCCACTTTTAAACATATTTTTAGTAGAGACAGTGACATATCTACACCTCAGTACTAATATTACCTTCCTTTGCAAGTAAACATAGAGTTGTGTAATTCACAAATGCATATTTCATCAAGAGACTGCAGAGGTGTCAAAAAGACAGGAACAGATCTCAGACTCAAAGCTGTCATCAGAAGAATATGCAAACCTGCATATTTAATTGCTGATATAACCCATGCCTTTTCCTCTCATTAGCTTTATCAAGTCCCAGCTGTGAAGATTCATGCTTCCCATCCTACTCTACCTTGATAGCAGCCCTCAAACAGACTATCCACATTCTTCCAATTAAACAAGTATTTTGCCCTTCCATGCTCATCACTAGAATTATATGGCATCAACAAGAGGGTGTGGGTGTATTTTTGCAATTATGAAGCGTGACACCCACAGGTTACAATAGCACTGCAACCCACACACTGGGCAGGCTGTGTTCCAGGTATTCACTCTGAGGAAGTCTGTCCAGCCTCAGCTCAGGTAACTCATACAGGCAGATGGCCCTAAGCCACCCAGACTATAGAAACCTTCCAGCACTCCTGCTGCCCAGCAAATCCAAGGGATTTGGAAGTTGTCTTCCACAGAGGAACACATCACAAAGTAAAACGTGTGTACTCTGGTAGACACAGACCAGGAAATGATGACTGTAGTAATTTTTTGTATATTTGCACTGTAATGGTAATTAACTGAATTATTTTTAAAGCTTTTTTAAAAATAAAAAGCCAACATTAATTTTAAAAAGCAGTTATACTTAAAAGTACATCAGAACATCTGTGTTTATTTAAATATCAGTTATTTTTAGCAGTACATTTTATATCAGGTGTTAACAGCTTCACTGTATTTGAGCTACACATCTGTCCTCATCATCTGACTGATGCCACCAAGAGCTGGAACCACCTCTTCTGTTTTTTCCCTCCTTACTGGCCATACAGCACATTCCTAGTCTTGGGAGGGTGATACAGACACACCCACATTGGCCAACACATCATCATCACAGATCCAACCACAATTGCTGGGTCTGCTCTTCATACCTGGCTTCTTCATGTGTAAGTCATTAGGATGTCAATTACGCCTTCAGCCATGCCAACACGTAATCAGTAACCAAACCTAAATCACCTTAATTAGAGTGGGGAATGCAAAATGCAGGAGATGGAAGTCAAACACTTGAAGTTGTACACACAACCTTTTAAATGCACAGTTTTACTTAATACAGGAAGTCCTAAAGGTTTCTGTTATTTCAAAGTAGCAGCAAAAAGCCCAGAGGAAAGGTTGGGTCTCCTTCAGAAGAGGGAAATTAAACTGGTGTTACTGATTACACAGTTGTTTGATACCGGAACAGACACAAACATCAGCCTCACCACCCCCAAATCAAATGAAGCAAGGCAGAGGTTGGGCAGTCAGATGTAGCAGCCCTTCATAGCCCACAACAGACAAAACATGCACTGTATCAATTCTTTATTAGAAGAAAATGGTGAGCCATAGTTAGGGATTACTCACCCTGGCTATAAACAGCTAAAGGATATTCAATTAGACCATCAAAAAAAGGCCAATTTGCCTCAATTAAATGCTCTATCTTAAAAAATGTGCTTATTGCACACAGAAAGTCACTTTTCTTTTTTTTCCTATTAAATCACAGATTTATATAGAAGCTATATGAATACAGATGGGGTTTGCATGATGAAAGTACATCTCAACCTTCCATTAACATCCCTGCATTGAATCAGTGATACAAATGCTAAGACTGGAATAAGGCTCACTCTCTCTCAAGAAAAATTACAGAAGAAAAACCAAGGCCCCCCTATTTTTAATTCTAACCAGCATGTTTCAAGTTCTTGACAGTGATAAAACAAAAGTTGCTATTTCTTTCCCCAAAGCCTGTATGGAAGCTAATAGTTCTAGTTATCACAGCTTCCAGACAGGTGTTTCACCTTTTAAGGCATTTTCTATTTCAGCAATGATTTGATTACATACTATAAATTTTATCTCAATGGTAGACAATGAGACTAATCAGTTTGCAATTATTAGTTACACTGAATGTCTACAATAGATTTTTTCATTTCCTTTTGACAGAAAACCATATTTCTGCACAGGTGAAAATTCATCAACAAGTAACAGAAAGCCAATGCTGTGATTTGTTTGCAGTACACAGAACTAATAATCACAATACAGTTGGAGAAGATGGTATTATTCTCCTTCATCCCCTCAAAATGGTACATTTTAAGCAGTTTCATTTGCTCCTTTCCTCAACCCACACCCTCGTTTTTGGAGGTTGTCAGATGATCTAAAGTTTGATTTGCTTTGCTGATGCGGTCACAGGGCCGGGCAGCTGACAGACCGGTCACTTGGGGGCTGGTGGAATATCAAACAGCTCCATTCCTTCTGCCTTTCCCTAAAGGAGCCCAGCAATGATGCCTTCTCTCCCCATCTGCTACTCCTCACAAATCTGTGGGAAAGCAGCATCTGCCAAATGAAGTCATCGCTGACAGAGAGATTCAAAAGCTAATACAGAAAAGTACAGATAAAGGCAGATCTACTGCACAAATTGCATTTCCTGAGAAAAACTAGGGACAGAGACTTCTTGTTTCAAGATTAAGACAAATTTCCCAATGGTGAACTAAGTTTGAATTTCCTTTCAGAAAGATGCTACAGAACGGGTAGGAAGAAAAAAAAAAAAAGAAGAAAATGAAAAGAAGCTTGAACTGGATCATCTGAAAACAGAACAGAGCTTTGCATACCCTGTGAATGAAGAACCAGACTACACAACAATGAAAATATACCAACACTCCAATTACTAAAATATAGGGATCAGCTTGGCTTCAGACCTTCAAAATATAAAAGAGCATAGAAATACAAATAGCACAAGGAATACTCAGAAATAAAGCATTCTCTATTTTTGTCTTCAATGCTGTTCAAGGATATTTTAAAAATTGACCAGAAATAATGGATAAGCCTAAAATAAGCCACCAAAAAGCCTTAAAATTTCACATCAAGTGTAATATTGTATTTACTATTAACATAGTAAACAGCATCATCATTAGCATTTCTGCAGTAATATTTATTCCCCTGTGAATGAGCCTTTAAGTAAATGTGTGCTATGCTGGGGAAAAGCTAATTTTTCCAACCCTTGAGCACAGTACAAGTGACTAGTCATGAGAATGGATCCTGCAAATACAAGAAACAACTGTACTAAGACCACTGCTGTTACTCTTGGCAGATTAATTTTAAACTCCTCTCTGCACCACTTTTGACAGCTGTTCAACAGCTGATTAGCTGAGTGCACACAGAAACCACCTTCACTGATGAGGTGAATTTGAGGTTTTATTCAGGATCATGATGATGTGGAGCAATACCTGCTCTGAAATACTGCCTTTGTCTCCTGATGGGTTTCTCTGTTGAGCAGAAAATCCCAGAATAAACCACAGGGATTCTTTTATAGGACTGGCTTAGCAGCATGCAAGGCACTTTGCAGCTCACATCACACATTAATGGACAGAAGAGGAAAGCTGAAGCTCATACACAGCTCCTGAGCTGCTCCTCCCAGGTGTGAGTGACAGGGCTCGTGCTGCAGAGCCTGTATCACTACAGAGCATGGCAGAGACCCCACCTCAACATCCTATGCCATCAGGCTCATCAGTCAAGCTGCAAATAAATGAAACCACTATCTCATGTTCTTGGTTCAGATGCTTCCTCCTCCACCCCACCTATATTTACCATGCTGACTTATAAATATGGGCCCACACAAATCTTAGACACATTGCTGAATATTGCAGGCAGCCCTGAAATGGCTGGAAGGGGTGGGTATTGCACTGGCTTTGGCCCAGAGGTGATGTTGACTTGTAATCCTATCAACCCACTGCTCCACCAGCTTAGAATTTCACTTATTCCAATAGAAAATGGAATATGAGGGTTCCTCTCCTTTGCCCAAACGACGTGCACAGAGCTATCTTTTATATAGGAAACCATCATTTCCTTGCTAGAAAGAGAACCACCAAATTGTAACTGAGAGCATAAGGCCAGACAAGCATTTTGTAACCAGAACTGACAGATACAGAGCTAACTGCCTTTTGTGAATCAAAAGAAAAGAATTACTAGAGTGACTCTATTGACTCTGTTATCTCTGAAATTATTCCATCTCCCTTTTTAGCCACTCAATGCCCAAGACTTAATGACTTCACTAACCAGCAGTCTTTCCAGATGGTCAACAGAAGCACAAAAGGTTACAAAAGACCAGAAAAATACCAATAATATAAGTTCAGATACTCACAACTCTCCTCAAAAAATTAAAATAATTGCTAAATGACTAGTTACACAAATACTATCATTGTCTGTCACAAACTCCTGAGCAATCTGATTCTTTTCTTCATTCCTCTCCCTAATTTCTTTCTAGTTCTCTAGAACTAATTCCTCTCCCTAGTTCTTTCTAGTACATAAACCCAAATCAAGAAAAGGGTTTCTGCCCAATTATTTTAATTTACTCATAATCTAGTCATAATTATAACTACAGGAAGAGAAACCCCCCAGTGACAAAGGAGAACAAGTATCCCCAGAACAGTCCCAAAGAGTCCCAAGTAGGTACACAAAATTGTTTTACTGAAAATATGAATGACTGTATGAAACAAGGTAAGGAAAATATTGCATAAAACCACAAAACTACTTTACAGGATATAAATCACACTAGTTTATGAAGCTCTATTTGTATTTTTTAAAAACCCTTAAAAACATCCTAGCAATGAGACACTCATCTCCATATTTAAAATTAATTTTAAAAAGACAAACAAATCCCCCACAACAATGACAGGCATCAAGAATTTCTGAGCCAAATTTTGCTCACAGTGAAGCAAGGCACACAACACATGCACAACTGGAAATGAAAACATGGATTTGAGAACTAGAGGAACACAGCTCCAGAGCAGAGTCCAACATCCATTACCTAACTGCTAATGTGGCCCTGCATTATGACAGACATGGCAGCAATAGAGATATTTAATTTATCATTCTGTTTGTACAAATTTTTGTTTGGGGTTTTCTTTATTTCACTGCTTGCCTAAACCAAACAGTCCCTGCTCGTGGTAGGTTCTAAACACAGGTAAGAGAAGGTTCATCTCCTTCATTTCACAGGTTAACTCCTCCTGGCTGCCCCTGCACTCCCACCTCTGGCACAGCTGCAGGATGGCCCGGCTCACCCAGCTCTGTTAAAGGCAAACACAAGCCTTTAATGCGGGAGCATTTCCACCTGCCCTCTGGCATTTCCTGTATGCACTTTCCACCGATTCTGTAGATTAGGAGGAGGATTTTTCTTCTGAATGGAGCGTTTGGGGCTTTAAGTAATGCTAAAGGTCTGCAACATGCCAAGCCTTTCAAAGGCTGTATATCCTGCTCATTGCTTTTTCCCTTCTTTTTCTAAGAGAACCAGTATTTAACTGGCAAACAGCTTGCTACCGAATGTACATAATTACTGTCCAGTGTGCAGGTTAAAGAACCCAGAGCAGTTAACACAAGAAACCACAAGTATTTTTATTATACAGACACTCCTGCAGATAGTTAATGTAAGCCATCTATTTAAATCCTGAATTAGGGGAATCCCACACTACAATAAAATAAGAAAGGAGAACAAGAAGTGCCAGCAAAATATAACTAACATACCCATCATAAAACTAATCAGGCAACTGAAAACTAATTCTACATGCAGCAATATTAAGATTTCAGATACAAGAACGGTGCAGAATAAGATCACAGTCAAAACAGGTCACAATTTTTCCACGTATTTGATACATCAAGGTATTAGGATCCCTTATTCTTTTTTCTTATTTTTTATCAGAACCAGATCCAAGTTTATTTACAAATTGTCATTCACAGACGGAAAACAAATATTGCACTGGCTTCTTTCCAACATCTCCCTCAACTGGAGATGAGATTTGCATTCAAGCACTTTAAGTGCACAAATGCCACAATAGACTGCAATGACAGTTCACAACAAAGCAGTATGCAATCCTTTTATTCACAGTGTAACTTGAAATCATTCCCAATAAATCACTAACAGTTTTGTTACCAAGTTCTGAAGGTAAATTTGAACCCTGCTCCTTTGGGACAATCTCATCATGCAAATGAACATATACAGGCCTCTCCCAGGCAACCAGACACTCGGCTACCTTCAGTTTGGGAACTGGAGCATGTTATCTGGTATGAAAGAACCCCACATAGGAAGGGTTCAGCACAAAGGGCTGGCTATTTGCACTTTAGCTGATAGAGCAAGTTGATCACAAATCTCTACAATAAAATGTTCCACCTAGCTTGGCTCCCTCTTAGCCTATGAAATCTCAAAAAGAGACCCTGGTATGTAAAAGAAAGAAGACAAACATTGTACAAGCATCTTATAAAGAAATGGAAGATGTTACCTTATGATTCTATAAATTAAATTTTAAAAAAATTAATAATCCTTAGAATCACTGGCAGTAAGACACAGTAGCAATTTCTATGAAGCAATATAGCTGCTGTGCCAAAATTCCTGGTTGGCACTGTGGTGCTCATTCAGAGCCAAAGCAGACTTTCAGCATAAGGAATCCCTACCACTCCAGCAAGGATTTACCTTGCAGGGAGCAGATGCAGCTCTCGTAGAACCTCTGTTCCACAAGTGCAATGATCCACGACAGGTTAATGCCAGCAGCACTGCTTGGTGCATCACCTGTGCCCCTCAGTTCCCCAGTACTCACAGCAGCCACTAACATCCTCTCCAATGAGTGTACAGCTACGTGCAGCTGTACTAAACAGCGAGAGTGTTTGCTCCTTACAGACAGCTACAGTGTATCTATAGCACATCACCTATGGAGATTTAAGGAAAACAGTATTTGTTGAGGTGCCAAGTTGTAAATTGCTTTGCATATTCATTCCAACAGTTGGGGTGCAGCTGCAAATCTATTCAGAACCTCCTCAATGGAGCTTCTTCCATCAGTGTGATGATTACTGGACTGCAGCCCATTCTGCCCCCACTGCCAGTTTATCCACTCTGTACAGGCATTATTACACTGATAGAATTGGTCACAGTAGCACATCCTGTTCTCTAACAAACCAACTAGATAAGGTCCAAAGTGCTGCAGGCAAAGAAAACTCCTAAGAGTATACTAACATGGCAACGGGAGGAAAAATAGTGTAGCAAACAGAAATAATAGATTTAGAGAGCCTTCTTTATAAATCACATGTGGTTTATATTCCCTGTAACCCAGCTGAATGAAAGCTTCCCTTCCTATAATACAAAGAAGTTTTATTATATGAATAAGTAACATATTCCTCAAACACTACCAAATTTGAGTCCCAAGAGGCAACTTGACATTAATCATCTGTTCAACACTGTATGTGTTTCAGACCATCTCTTGCCAGTTCTTCCACTTCTGCTTTTCTTGTACTTTGCATTCCTAATATTGTGGTCTTCCACAAAATAATACCTTCTTTTCCATTTTGGATATTATCACTTGTATAGCTGACTTGCTACTAAATGGCTAAAGAAAAGTTTAAGGTTTTTTCTGGTACCTGGTATCTCTCTCTGCTTCTATTTGCAGGAGCAGTGATAACACTAACAGGTTGATCCCTCAGAAAGTCTTAATTGCTCACTCCTCAAACAAAACCAAGTTCATTAAGATGTTAACCTTAAAAGCTACTGAAACCAGGACTATAGTTACAGATCCGGGCAGGACTAAGTTGCAGAAAGTGAAACTGACCACACAAAGGCTACAATAAACCTGGAGGACAAAAAAGTAGAAATATGTTGGCTATTAAATTTAAAAAGTGCAAGATGAGGAGAAACTAAAAAATTAAAAATGCTGAAAAAGATGCCCTTACGTTCAGTAGTTAAAACTATGGACAAAGAGCATTTCTTTTTAGAAAAAAGCTTTTCAAAACTTAGTCTGACCTTCGAACCATCACTTTGTGAGGTAATTCTGCAGCAAGAGTAGCAGCAATGTACAATCCTACGTAGTTTTAAGATGCTTGAAAAAGTTACAAGAGCATTTAAACAACATTATGTTAAATAAAGCAACTGAGAAGACTTACACAGGTTTCTTCTAATCCAGTGAAACTGTCTTAGGTTTCAGGTAAGTTTTGTCCCAGCTTTACACGGAAGTAACTGGAAGTACAAAGTCCTTCCTACTAAAGAGGGATGCACAGTCCAGAAGACTTGCTAACCATTAATTAAACTAGTAAGAAGGTACACTTGGACAGGCCTACAAATTAATTTTAACACACCACAAATATATATAAGCAACTAATTTAGAAGGACTATATTATGAGGAGGTCTTTTTGCTAGCATTTTCAGGTCTAATAGAATTATCACTTAAAAAAGAGGCATAAAGTTTCCAGACAAAATTTAAGCAGGGACTAGAATCTCTTAACTGATCTTTTTCAGATGCAAGACTCAGCACGTTCTTCCAAATTCTGAGATGGTTGCACAGCTCTCCATGGCAACCCAGGATACATGAGCCCTGCAGTCACTGGCAAGAATCTAACAGGAACAGCACATTAGGCTGAAAAAGCTTCTAAAGCAGAAGAAAGGCCACAGCTTCAGGGTGGGGTAGAATTTGTGTCTTGGCAATCAGGTCAATAAAGGGATAGAGAGCAGTTTCTGATTTACTATGCTCCTCCATTGAAAAAGTGAAAAAGCAACAGACGGGCAGCAACTACACGAGCAAAACCTACAGTCTAATAGACAAATGAGACTAGGTTTGGTGTAATCCGAGTTTAGACATGCCACAACACAATGCCTAACTCAAACTCTCGAACCAGAGTTTAGAGCGTGCTCCCTGTGTACCTCACTCCTCGCGTTATGCTTGCAGATTCTTTGGTTCCGGTTCTATCACCAGCCTGTTTCACTCCTGCCCTTATGCTTTCCTTTTATTTGTCCATCTCGTTAGCACAACAAGTGCCCAAAGCCGGGGAAGCACAGCCCTGCTGGTACCGGCTCCCTTCAGAGCCTCTGGGGCCACACAACCCAGCCGCGCCGGGCACCGGCACCTCCTGCCTTTGTTGGCCAAGGGCGCTCGGCGGCCGCCGGCACACGGCACCGGGCTCGCCCGGCACTGCCCGGAGCGGGCCGCACCGCCGCTCCACTCGCCAACACACCGCCCCGCTCGGGGCCGCAGCACCGCCGGGCCGCGTTCCGAGCCCCCGTTCTGGCACCCAGCGCTCCCCGCCGCACCGCTNTAGGAAAGAGAGGCTGCAAGTTCGCCTCTGCCGCCTCGAGCGACTGCAGATAAGGTGAAACAATGCATTTTGTGATGCTGAGCTGCTAACTGATTGCATTTGATTTGATACACGGGGACGAAAAGTAAATTGGGAAAAAAGTTTGTCATCTTTCTCTAGAGCATAAGCTAAAGAAAGGCTTTAGAGTGAGGGAGGAAAGGGGTGGGGGGATCTGTTTGGGTTTTTTCAGCCTGAGGTTGAACTCTAGTACCACTCGTGGCTCTTTACCAAGTTTTTTTGTCTTCACCACTACATCGGGATTAATGAGCAAGGACAGGTAGCTGGCAGCAGCTGCTGTTCCCGATGCTTTTGTCATTTGTGTCTTATTTCCTCCAGCAGACTTACACTAGTGCAAATAGGGAAGCATCCATGTCAGCACGATTGTTCTAAAAAAGCTACAGTAGGGAGATAATTAAATATTAATTATATAGATAACTAGGTATTATTGTCATGTATATTTGAGTATAAAATAACTATTAATCATACATTCCAGATTTTGATCCATGCAATAACAAAAGCTTTGTCCACAACCGGCAAAGCAATGGCATTGATAGTCTACATAAACTGGATATGGAGACTACAAAAAAGTGCAAACTGTCAGACTGGATGAAAGCCCAAATGAATAATTCATTTTCAGATGCATTAGGCTGTAGCACAGATGCAACTGAAGAGGAAGAAGATTACTTAGTTTATGATGGAGATATAGGAATAAGCTGTAAATACAACAATAACTCAGATAATTTGAATGCCTGTAGTTGTACAAAAGATATTTCTGGTATTTTAAACTTAGCCTGTTCTGAAGATAACAAAAACATAAAAGCAGCAGCCAATTATGAAACTCCTCTACAGCCTGAAGAATTCTCCACTCATCACAAAGGCACCAGAGGAACAAATGGAGTTCCAGTTGAAATGCCAGGAAGCGAAGCTTCCTTTCAGAAGGAATTACCTCTTGGTAGCTCCAGTAAACCAGATAGCAAAGAACAGGTAACTACCTCCAAGATGTCCAAGGTCCTCCTGCGTCATTTTCCTAGGGGAGAACTGCTAAGCACATGCCACTTAATTGAATGTGAGACAATACCAGAGGTGTCCTTTACTGAAAGTATCGATGACACTGGGAGCAAACCTGAGCCTTCAGAACACAGCAAAGGCTCTTCAGTGTATGAACAATGGGCAACGGGCTCCGAGGAGTATCCCTTAGAAAAGCTCCAAGAAGTAAAGGCTCGTAACAAAAATGGAAACTCATTAAATGGAAATAGATCTGTTTCAAAGAAAGCTATTTTTTCTTCTGGTCAGTGTGGGTGCAGACAAGAATATTCACAACTGATTAATGAGACTGGAAATAGACAGAGCTTTCAAAACATGGCAGATGAGAGAGCCCCGTTTAAGAGAGCAGTTTCACCTTGTGAGCTCAAATATGGCCAAGGACAAGCTCACTTTTGCCTTCCTGACTTCTCTGAAGTTGCTTCAGAAGTTCAAATACCAAAAAAACCTGACAATATTACCTCAGTTCCTTCATCTGAAAGAGAAAAACCCTTTCCTGTTTTGCGAAGTAAATCAGCAACTGTGAACAACATTTTGGAAAATAAGAATTACTTCAATTCTGCTGAAGTAGAGAATCAAGAAGAAAGGAGTATTTCAGAACTGCTGCGACAGCTACAGGTAATTAGGATGCTTGAAGAAATTCTTCATACTGGATAAGAGTGGTTCATTGTAAGAAGATATTCTTATCCCATAAAATCTAACATGACTAGCTCTATAGGCACTCTGTAGGTATCAGTGAGAACATCATCTGATTCAAAAACTACTTTCACAAATAAAGTTCTGTGGGACTGACTTGATACAGAACTGTCATTACCAATTATTTAAGGGCTGAGTAGTATTTAATACTCCAGTATTTAACACTGGAGCATTGTTTGTGGTGATAAAGCATCCTATCGAATCATTAGGAAATCCACTATAAAGTGTTATTTCTAGTGTTAAATGTCTAAAGTCATTAAAAATACTTCAAATACATTTTTAAGAACAACATTCTGTTTTTTACTGTGCCCATGTTAAGACATCTCTGCCATTTTTCACATCTAACACTCTTCAGCTACTGAGACTGGTATTTCTTTACAAGTCAGTTCTCTCTAAAGGATTTTTTTGACAACAATATTTCTTTTACTGTTATGAATTTATTTTAAAGCTTGTTAGTAATTAGATAACCACTGCTCAATTTCATGCCCTGACATGGAGCTCACTCACTGAGCTTTACAGGTTCTTAATTCTGTTCCTAGGTTTACATCTTAGTAAATTGCATGAGATACAACAAGTTTTAATAGTTTTCCCTATTATTTCCTGGCTGCAAATGAGATGCTGACACAGCATGCTGACATCCAGAACCATATTGACCATCTGAGATTTAATCCTAAGGTAAATCTCTCAAAATACTTTTTTTTTAAGTCATTCTTCTTTATCTCTAGGACTATGACTATCGCCCTAAAACTATTCTGTTACCTTCATATTGTATTTCCCATTTATACAAATCCTCTATATTTTCACAACACAGAGAAGTATCTTAAGTATTTATACAATGAGACACTTTACACATCTGTCATCTCAGAAAACTAAATGGTACTGTTATAATAAACATTTCATTAATACTTGGTATTTTGAGTTAAAGTTTTTTGTCCAGGTCCATAAGTGTTGTATACATTGTATCTATAATGAAGGTTCTCATTTTAACAGATACTTCCTCAGTCAGACTTTGCAAATGCCAACACTGCCATTTCCTCAGGACACACTGGGACACCACCTGATGTCATCACATTACATGCTCCTGTCCCTGTACAACCTACACATGGTTTGCTTAAAGCAAGTAAATAAAATTACAGTAGCTATGCAAATGACTATTTAATGTAATTTGATTACATTTTTGGGCTGAAATTTGATCAATATTCCCTTGTATTCCATAGGACTGCAGCCTGGAACAGCAGCATCAGCACTACCAGCAGCTGGGACAGTAGAAGCACATTGTCTAAATCCTTCTGATTCACTGCCAGAACTAACAGTAGGAGAAAAGATGTCTCAAATACTAAAGGATCAGACAGAGCAACTGACTAAGAAAGTAAGAGATCTGTTTCAATATATACTTTGCACTGATGCTCAGGTTCCATACTCTCTTGGCAAATTTTTTAAAATATAATAATTAAGTCTAATATTTTGTCTTGAAGGTGGAGGACTTCTCTAAGCATATGATCCAGGAAACACGCTTTTTACAAGACAAATATCTGGTAAATTAATTTATGTATTTTGAGCTATCTGAAATGCACTTGAAATGGCTGTAGACTTTTAATTTTCTGGCAAGATTCTTGATGTTTACCTGAAATGGATATTTACTGTTCTCAATTCAGACTGAAGATATGAGATTAGGAAGCAAAAATGAAGGTGTTCAGGAGGTGGACAAATTCTTAAATCTTTTAAGGATTCTGACTTAAAACTATTAATAAAAGGCCTGAAGTTGCCATATAAGTTAGGAATTTTGACATGTAGGGCATCAGTTCAGAAATAATTTTTATTATTTTACTTGGACGTAATAGAGCAGCACAGAGTATTAGGTGAATATACAACATGCAGTCCTGTTCCAATTCAGAGAACTACCAAAATTCTTACCAACAGCACTGCAAATAACATCTGGCTTACATAGCAAGACATAGTGACAGCTACTTATGCTAAGTTATCATGACATTTTGTATTGAATTATTTCTTATTGATGAAGGCATTAAATCAACTGAAAAGATACCTTGATGCCTTGGAAAGAAATTATTTAAAAGCTAGAGAAGAGCACCACAACTTACAGCTGCAGAACTACAAGGACAAGCCTATCAGCCTTGGAGAGTTTGATCCTGAGAGGTTAGAGGAGAAGTGCTAAGTAGTACATCAGTATATTTTCTTTTACTGTCTTACAGATTTTGCTTCAATTATCCATTAGGGTTTTCCTGAAGTGAAAATATTATCTTAATGTGGTAAACTGTAAGTTGGCCAAAATTCACCTTGGGCTTTATATATTTCTACTTGTAATTGGATATCTATTTGATTAATTCAAATACTTAAAAGGGACTCTGACAACTCCAAACATTTTATTGTTTTATTTTATGGGAAATGTACTGCGATGTCCACTATGGTAATCATGGTAAGAAATAAAAGATCACTTCAGAGAGTTTTAAGTAACTGAGTTGTGATTGGATTCAGAAGGGTGGAAGGACGAATATTCAGACTTGGCATGCTGCTTGAAGACATTCAAGAACAAATGGAAGGCAGCAAAGGCAGCCTGTCATCGTTACTGACTTCCTATGAATCTGCCCAGTCTTTCTGTGAGGTAACTGACTTTTATTAACACTACAGTTATTCTGTTTTATTGATGCAAGTCTTGAGAACCTAAGTGCAGTTGTGTGATTGTATGTTCTCCTCTAGTAAGAGCATGATGCTTTTAGATAGCACATTACTTTAAAAGACAATATTTTTAATGAAATATTAACTTCATAATATGTAATTAACTGTAACAGAAACCTAAGTATAAAATCAAAACTATACTGAATGTTCTTAGTTCCAGTTTCAAAAGCATTTATTTCACAGTAAGAAACTATGAGTAGCTAATTTAACTTCTGCAAAGCTGTTTTGGGGAATTCGTCACTATCATTTTGTGGGAGGAAAAATTACTTTGTCCAAGATCTTAAGCTGCAGCATTACTAGAAGACCAAACAGTACTGTGCTAGAGAAAATTGAGTTTACTCCTAAGAATGGTAATATCTTCTCCCAGATCATAAATACACATACACACTCCCCCCACCCCCCCCAAAAAAAAATCCTACTGTCTTCTACAAATCTACAGGCAAGTCTCAGCAAATGCTTTCATAACTAATGTTTTAGGTAACTTGGGCTTCAGAGAAGAATGGTAAGAGAGCCTGAGGAGAGGCTGTGTGGTAGGAACCGCTCCTTGCAATGCAAGGCCCAGGTACACCTGTGTCTGTGCTTTGTTACTTTGTACAGAGCTTGGCAGTTTCAAGCACCGCTGATCTTCCACAAACAAGAGGTACTGAAACTCCATCTTTTCACAAGAAGCATGAGGGAGAAAGAAGTCAGACAACCCATGTAATCCCACCAGCAAATCAACTTTCCTTAGAAGGCAAAAAGTGCAATCTTTGTCTGCAAATGTAAGTGAAAACTTGGAAACGGCTGTTCAAGTTTTTATAAAAACATACAAGAAATTAATTGCTGAATAAGAAAATTAGGATGACTGAAATCTGAAAAGCAACATGAATATTTCCAGAATAAAAATTATACAGAATTATATAACTGCATATCTTATACTTCTTCCTAGCCTGGTCTTCCTACCTTTTTGAGTCTGAAAGTATTTCCTGAAGCCAAAACACCACCATCATTTTCACCTAGGAGTTAAATCATTCTTCTGTATAAAATTCATGACAGCCACACAAATTCAGGATGTGAATATCTAGTCAGAGTACAGTGCCAGTAAAAGATAATTTGCCAATATTTGTGTGGTATTTTTATTTAAACAAGAAAAGGGAGGGATGCAGATCCTTACAACATAATTAATAATCAAAACCTTGTGAAAACTCTAAATACCACCTCCACCCTCCTGGGAAGCATTTTATAGGTGTTAAACATCTCAATGAGATTAGAAAAATAAAATAAGTGGTCCCCCCTTAACCAATCTAAGCTTAAAAAAAGAGAACTCAACTAAGTTCCAGTAGAGAAGCAGAGTTTCTGGGAAAAGAATGCATGCAGCATAGAGCAGTCATATTAACCTAATTCTGTCAGATTGTTTTATAAGGTAGGTGCTAATAATTGTCTAGTAAAACTCACCTAGCTTCCACTTTTTTCTCTGTCATTGAAAGGATTAGTTCAATCTTCTGATCATTATGTTCATGAACAGGCAGAAAATTTTCCAAATAAACTTGGTGATCCTGTACACCCAAAGTTAAAAATACACATCAAGTAACTCAAAGAAGGAACCTTGTTCTTTTTCTCTCAGAAGGTACCTCTCAAATATTCCTCTAATTATCTAAAGGCATTAAAGCCTTAATAACAGCTCAAAGTTACTAAGACACCAAATCATATTTAATGTATGTTATATCAACAAAACACTATCAGTGGTAACAGATGGATGTATCTAAGACTTCATACTACTTTACTATTCCAATACAGGATTATCAAGATCTCTACTTTCAAGCATTTTTAACAGTTGTGGGAAGTCAGGGTGCTTTTGTCAGAATGTGTCCTTTAGTTAAAGGGTTAATTATTTTTCAACTGGTGAATTATTAAACTTCTGCTTACCACCTTTTCAGATAACTGATACAAGTAAAGTTCTTTCTGTGAATAAATATGATTTCTTCTCAGTTAAGAAGCAATTAATCATTAGTATAAGATGTTTGTAAGTCGCATCATAGAAATGTTAAGATACAATAAAAATATTCTGTTTTCATGATCAAAGAAATACAAACATCCAAGAAGGAAAAACTGGAACATCTCCACTCTTCATGCAGAGAAAACCAACTGATTTATCAGATACCAACCTGAGTAAGTCATGAGGGCCTATAAAGGTCAGAACCGTGTTTAAACCTGCTAGGGAATGCTGTGAAGAAATACATTCCTTTTATGTCTCAACATGATAATTGCAGTTTTAACAGATGTTACTGCTTAGCAGAGTACAAAACACTAAGAATAAAAAGGAAACTAAAAAGAACACCAGGTCAAATTCACTGTGGAACAGTGACATTTGTGACAGACCAACAAGTGACATCTCAGTGACAGACCAAGAGGCAACAAGAGACACATTGCAATGCAATTTTCAGTTAGATATGAATGAAAGATTTTTGACTTGCTCAAGCATCGAAACAGTTTGCTCTAGGGAAGCTGTGGCATATCCACTCTCAGAGATATTCAGAACTCAACTGGACAGGGTTCTAAGCAACTTCATTTAAGTTTGGCCTGCTTTGAGAGGGGACAGAATCAGATGACCTCCAGAAGTCCTGTCCAACCTGAATGACTATAAATCTAATTCAACTTTCTAGATAAGTTTCCAAATATTGCCACTGCTAATACTTTCAAGAGCATGACAGTGATGTGCACACAATGCTTTGATTTTGCTTTTTCTTCTGATCTGCATTTATTTCATGTTCTAGAAGATGATTCCAAACTTGACAACTGAGACACTTCATATCAGTACTTCCACTTTCAGTTTTTGGATTCAACTTCGTTTTTCTGCTTAAAAACAATTTTACCTTTCCACTGCAGAATATTCTGAAGCTTTTAGTAACTAGCAACTAAAGGAGAATAGCATGAGCTGTCCTACATTCAGTTTTAAGTCTGAATACACAGGTTTTCTTACCTTTTGTCTATCAGTTGTCCTTGACTTTTTTTGTGATATCCTTTTAATTTAATATAACACACTGGGATTATTGTTTATACTGGTTGGTGCAATAGTTAAAGCAGTGCCATACTAGAGCTGCTTGAATTCTCATCCCATTCCTATTATGCTGCACTGTTCCCATAACACTATGGACAGGGACATGGAGAACATCATTAAAGAAGAAAACCCCAACAATTCTTGGTCTGAAAATAAGCACCACCAGAAAATTAGATTCAAAGCTTGCAGACAGGGCTGAAAGCTAATCTTTAACTCAATCCCCACTCTCCTGGGGGTGAAAAGTACTTCATCAAATTGCAGTAGTATTAATGGCAGCAAAATGCTCTGAAATTACAGTGCTGAAAGCCAAATAATTACCTGAGTACATTAGCCAAAGCTTCTCATATTTCAGACCCTTTTAACTTATTTCTTGAATTTTAGGCAGCGATTCAGAAGATTTCTCAGCCTGTGATTCTTGTGATTCACAAAGCAAGGACCTTGTCAACTGTGACACACTAAGTTACAAATCATTAAATACAAGATTATGTGGAGACAGACAAGGTACAGTGATTGCAAAAATATGAACATCTACAAGGAAACATTGCTTGTAGTTTTGTTTTTCTAAACCACACATCTCTGTTTCCAGGATTTAGATGCAGATGCCCTAGGGGAAGCAGAGATCAAGTAAAACTCAGGAATTACAAAGAGTCTGTTCAGTCTTGTACCCTATGTAGAAAAAGAAGCTCTGGTTCATCCTGTAAGTATGATGTGTAGTTAACAAACATAGGCTAGCTTTTTAGGGGCAGAAAGCCACACTGCACACACCAGGCCACATTTAATTCAGTGTGAGCAGTCATTAGCACTGGAAATCCAACTTTTACACACCTGGTCAAGTTTAATCTCCATGCACAACAGATTTAACTTTCCCTGGTTCTTTATGAGTGGAATCCCTTTCATATTGAATTTATGTCAGGAATATCTCATTTTGCAGAGCCACATGAAAGGATATGAAAATTAGGCATTACTGTGCCAACTTTTATAGTGCCAGCCATTACCTAACATAGTATAAACAATTACTAAAAAAAATTCCAGCTCTACCCTCATATTGTGTGAGATGCAGCAAAGTCAAGGGGAGCCTAATTAAAAAAAATTAAATCATCTGAACATGAACCTTTTCAAGTCACTTAGACTCTCTCTAGCATAAGAAAAAATTTCTTAAAGAAAAATATAAAATTTCATCAAGAAGAAAGCATAAATGAACTATTTGTCTCTGGCAAGCCTGTGAAACTACAAATCAAAATAGTATTCATTAGGATTATGACACTGATTATTCTACACTTCCCCACTGCAGTCTTTCACTGCATGCAATTGAATATAAATCTGCATTCCATTTGCAAGCTACACTCAAGAGCAAACACAAAAAGGTTAATCTGTCCTCATTTACAAAAAACTTTAAACATATTCAAGTTTTATTCAGCAGTGATGGTTACTTGATCTTTAATTTATGCTAAAGAGAAAAAAAAGTTAAAATACACAGAAAATTACCTTTTTTTTTTGTTTTAAACATGGCCTCAACAACTTCAGCTGTTTCACAGAAGAGAATCTCCACTCAAAAGGCTCAAAAACCCAAGCAGCCAGCTGAAGTTGTAACCAGACTTCATGAAAGGTAAGCTGTAGTGATAACTATGTAGTACAATAGAAAATCCCATTGCTGAAGTTTCAGCATGGAAAAAACACACCAGGTATCATAAGCAGGAACAATATTTTATCTTTCGCAGTACATGTTGTATATTAAAATTTCACTCTTTCATGAAATTAAAATATTTGCTTGAAGAACATGTGTAAACAATTCTTAGATTAGTTCTTCACTCCTAATGTAATGAAGAGTAAAAATGCAACTTCTTTACATTTTTGTAAAGAAGTTGACACATTTAGTAATGAAATAAATTTAGTAATGAAATAAATTCACTTTAAGAGGAGGTTCCCATTCAAAGATTCAAAAGCAGGCCTGTATTATTAGATGCAGCTCTGTTTGCTACCAACTCTTTCTTTATAAGTAACAATCCTACTTTTAATTTTTGCTAACATTAAATTACACCATGAGACAGAAACAAAATGGATTCCTAACAGTAGCACAGACTAGACTGAAATGCAAACAAGTTTTGTGACAGTATTTTTTGACAGCTTTACTCAATAGCAGTAACTGCCTAGAAGTACAGCAGCTGCACTTGAGAGTCAATGGCATAGAACACTGTGAGAAAGCTACAGCAGCAGCAGCGTGCTGCTATTATGAGAAGTTTTCTTACTCTGCATCCTAGAACATTTTCTGTCCTATTGCAATGCAGATATGTGAACTGTGCTGTACAATTTAATAGAAAATTCTACTCACCATCAAATGAACTTGCAATTGAGTGCTATCAAGGTGTATGTATGTGATTCATAGTTTAGAAGTTCTTTTTCTTACTTAAATTGTATTTTATTCTATATATCTTATCTTTAGGAAATCCTTTGTGGCTGCCAAAACCTGCTGTTCAAGCACATATGATAAAGTTATCCTTTCACATCAATACATACCCAGTAAGAACTGTGCCCAAAGAAAATCTGCAATCAACATCAGAGACAGAAATGCCAATGATTCCTATGCAAATGTAAGACTTCTGA
>VYZP01027160.1:115708-127651 GCA_013400635.1 Hypocryptadius cinnamomeus
CCACACATCTTTCTTGAAAGGATTCCCTCCATACATCATGGCACTGTAGAACATCCCATTCTTAGCAAGCTGATTCCTACAATGTAAGCATGTGTAGTGCATTTGAGGGTAAGACAAGAGGAGTTCAAACCCCAAGCACTTTGGCTTATGTATTACTATATTTCTTCATATAGGTACATACAGGCTTGTTGTACAACTCAGTCCCTGTATAAAAGGTGAACTAGACCAAAAAATAGCACTGGGTCTTATCTCTAGAATTGTGTTTCATATACTGAAAGAAAGCCTAGCTAGACAAACCACTATCAAAACCTCAAGAAAGCCTTCTCACTACCAAAAACATGCACCACACTGGAGCCAATACATGAGAAAGGTGTAAATATCCCTCAGTTCAAATGAATACACAAAGACAGAAATGATTAACAGATACTTCCAACTTGAATCCTAGAGCAGTCTAACACATGATTCAATTTTTACTTCTCAACACATATTCAGAGTGAAAATCATGGACAAAACCTTAAACATCATCTTTTTCCAGTACCTGTGTATACATTTGCCTTCACTAAGGCTACATTTTATTATTTCCAACAGGTTTTAAGTTCTACTCTGGATCATGCCATAGAGACAGCAAACAGTTTGAAGAAAGCTACGGAGCGAATGGTACAAGCAGTTTCAGAAGATCTAGCTGAAGTTAAAAGAAAACAGTTTTAATTATCTAGTTCAAATGCTATATTGTTCTGCTGGTTCATACTGAAGCATTAGTATCTCTGCAAAAATCAAATGAAGAACACAAACATGAAAAAACCAGCTAGCTAACTTTGTCAGCTGTTCTGTACCTATTGGTACTAAACCAAACCAGAGCACATAGGTATTCCACACTTACACTCAGTCTTAGAACTGTAAAACAAATTATTAGTTCTACTGAAAGTCTTTAGTAGGTTGGCTAATCCCCATTACTGTGTACAGATACCTTCTGTAAGTATTCACTTAAGACAGCTTAATAAAAATTGGCTTAAACAAGCAAAATTAACTTTCTGACTTGGATTTCCCCCCACTTCCAAGTGTGAGAATAAATCTCAGTCATTACTACATATCATTTCTTCTCACACTTCAACAGCAGCTGCTTAATCACACCAAGAGAAAACAGCCTCTGTACCTGAGACATCTAGAAGCAAACATCATGTTAACATACCAAGTCATAGTCAACATTTGGAATTATTTTGGTTTTAGAGTGCCCTTCATTGAGAGTTGTTTGTTTTTAAGAAACATCCTTGTATGTTGCAATGATTGAATTACACCATTTGTTGTTTATGTATTGGTAATAATTAAATTGGTTCCTTCAATTTGATGTCCTTAATTTGTCAGATATATCTGGCTTTGACATTTTAGCTGATGGTAAGTAGGTTGGAAAATTTTAAAATACTGTAGAAATTCAGTGAGCCAAGAAAAGTCATCTATTATTTTCCTTCTAACATCCATTAAACTGCAGCGACTGAAGGCAAGCAGTTAACAGCCTTGTTTTATCAGGGATGCTACTCACTGAAGCCAAAGTATATAAGGACTGATGAAGACCAAATTAGAAATGCCAGTACATTCCTTAAAAAGGACAGCCATTTTCAGGCAAACCTGAGCAATTTCATCAGTGGAGGACACAGAAATAATCCAGACTCTGTCCATACAAGCAGTGATTGCTAAACTCACTGCCATGTGCCACTTGCTCACTAGCCTGAGTCACAGGCTTTTTTCAGGGCTTCTTCCACTCTTCACAGCCAACAATACCATTCAACTCTTTTCCTCCTTAGCCTTACTATATATCCTTATAACTTCATTTACCTCTCCTTATTATCCCTGGTTTTGCTTTATTTAGTTTAGTGTTTGGAATGTCCCCATTATTTGCAAATGAACTTAATAAATGAAGTAATTGCTGCAGCTTCCTAGATGCAATTTAAAAAAAAAAAAAAAAATCTCTTTCACAGAAATCTCTCCACATCACAAGAACAGCTTGTTCTAAACCTTTTGTTTATCCCTGATCCCTGCACCTGCCATCCTGCACCGGACAGCAACTGTCTAAGATCAGACTGAATAAGACAATCACGTAGTGAAATTCCTCAGAACAGTCTCTGGCAAATTGAAGGCCTAGAATCCTTCCAAATCAGCAGTAACATTTATACTTATTAGCCCTACAAATACTTGTCTTATGTTGAGGATTTTTCCCCCATATAACAGTTTAGAGCATGTCATTACTGCATGACATCTCGGATGCTAAAGGTCCTTTTGTTCTGATTTGACAGCTGCAGGTTTCACCTGTCACTTCACCCTTCAGTCTGAGCACTAACAGGATTTCTGAGGCTTCCATCACACACTCCACCATCATCTTTTTTTGCCCTTGATCAAGGATGCTAGTCTAGTCATTCTTGGAATGAAGATTGTTCCATACCTTTTATTTTCCCTAGTAATTTCTGAATCTTGTCCAGATTTTCCAAATTCAACTTTAAAAACCAATTGCTGGGCCCACATGTAGCATCAGGTAAGTATTTTAATACACATAATATGAAAATATGAACTTTCAAAATTATAATATACCTTGTACATGTACTTGGAAATACTAAGTTTTTGTTTATCCTAACAGAACTCTTTCCTATTCTTGATAATATGATTCTTGATCCAGGAAAAATATAGCAGAGAAGATCCTTAGGGAAAAAAACCCCAAATATCTTGAATATAACTTCCACATACCCCCTTCATAAGCTGCTTTGAGCTCCATATTGGTGCCAGATTTCTTATCATAAAGCATCTTCATTATTCCACTTTTACAGTAACATTTGGCTTTACTTTGCCTGATGGAAAAAGTGGATAAGGGACACAAAAAAACCAGATTAAGACTTTTGGGTTATCAGCTATCAGACTGAGCTGGTGATAACACTTAGGCCTGAAGCAGAGACATGGAAAAAGACTTAAGTGCTGAATATACAGAAGTAATCCAGAATTGTGAGGTGGTATTTCTTCAACTTTATGCAATTGAAAAAAATATAAACACAATGGATTTTATATACTACTGACATCAATTATTTCAGTCCTTAAGTGTAACACTTATATCAGCTATTTTCTTCTGTACTTAACTACTTTCCAGCTTTAGGAACAGGAAAAAAAAATTGCACCTGCATATAAATGTTACAACAAACCCGGGTTCCTCTTGCCAAAGGTGTAATAAATATATATATATATATAATTTTAGTGAAATTTTTCAGTACCAATTTCAAAGTGTGCATCTTTAGTAAAAACATTGAACACAGCATTTCTTAGATAAGTACTTTTACTCTGGACTTTAACTGTGATAGAGTTATAAACTAGAATTCACAAAAACAACATCTGTTTCTGATACATTTTTAAGGTTGTGATGTACATGGTATCTGATGAACCAGTTGATTTAAAAGTGTTGCTTCTGTACTCCTATTGAAAAAAATTCAGTGTAGATTCAATTCCAAACTTATTTATGTGCATTTGAAAGCTACAGCCACTTATTCTCATCACACCCCATGTCCTGCAACATTTTAGAATCATTCTGTCATGTCCTCCCTCCCCTTTCATTCCTCTCTGATGGAGGGGGAGAACTTGACCTTTTTCCACCTTCTAATTAACTCTGAATGAACTCATCTAACAAAAATGTTCTCTTCAAGTTTTGGTTAACCTGAGAGAAAAATAAAGGGAAAAAACCCAAAATCACAGAAAAAAACCCCTCATCTTTGGGAAAATGTAAACAAAAGGACACAAGTAATCTGTTCTTTTTCATTATAACATTTCTCTTGGATTCTACATACAACAAACTAACATTTCAAGGCACATAAATACAACATCCCGTTAAAAGTTCAGTAATTTTAATTCAATAATTTTTAGAGAGAAATCTAAACATTACCAGTATTACAGAATTCATGCAATTTGATTTTTTATTCCCTTCAATGCAAATTTATTTCTTAATATGTAACAAAATTTTTAAAAAGTCAATTCTTTTGAGTGCATCAGGTGTTGTCATTTTGTTTGCTTTGTGCTTTCCTTTTCCAAGTTACCAAGCCCTTTGAAAGGCTGAGCTGCTTTCCTTTCTGTCCTGTCCTTTCCCTGTGCTTCCACTTCCTCAAAGAGACATGCTTAGTTTTGGAATTTCTGTATCACAGGCAATTCAACTTCTGAAACAGACAGACTATGTAGACAATCATAAGGAATTTGCTAAGAAATTAACTTCTAAAAAAGCTTCAGTAATAATCTCTGTATATATTTAAATATAAAGTGTACTTCAGTGCACAGTTGACAGCATTTCTCCAAAGTTACTGTGATTGGAACTGCTCAATAATTCTGTGATTAACTATCTACCTTACCCAGCACCATCTAAAAAGCCTTTAGATTTTTCACAATTACACATAAAGAATTTTCAGCAAGTTATTTTTACAGAAAACATTACACTTTATGACACTGAACTTGTATTAAACATTTTTACCATAAACTCATATTTACAAGTTTTCTCTTGAAGTCCCTACCCAAGAACTTCGGCCCTTTTTAATTCAGTCATTTTTAGAAATAAATGCCATTATAGAAAGTTTTCACAGTTCTCAAAGACAATTCCAGTTTATATATAATTACAATAATTTTTAGCATAATTAGTTAGGAACAAACATGCCCTTTTGAAAAAGCACTTGCAGTGTAATACTAAATAGAACCTAAGAAACACACCTCTGCCTTCATCTCTCTGCCTTCTACTCCCCCAAAAGCAGCAAATTTAAATTATAACATGACCTCCATTAGGAAACATGTAGTATTGAAGTGCAGTATTTGGAAAAGTCAGTTCCATTAGAATATGTACATACTATTTGTGTTTATATCAACATCACCATATCTATTCATCCTTAAGGCAGACCATATCCTTGGGTTTACTAAGGCTCTTCACTTCCTCTAGTAGTTTTCTAGGTGTCAAAATATGAGTAGAACCTGACAAAAGAACATAAGTATGAACTATATCAGTCAAATTCTGACTTTCAGACATTCCCTCTTTAAAACATCAGTTACATGCCAGTGTTTTTTACTGCACCTGGAAAACGGACAAGTGCAACATTTCAAAGTGTTTTCATATAAAGCACCATCACGTAAGTGTCACCATTACGTAGGCAATGTCCCTCTTCCCACACTCAGACATCCAGATCAGGACTCACACTTTGAACACAAGTTTCAAGTCCTGCTCTGCCCTGTTTGAAAGACAGGACTGAACCTGGGCAATTGTCCCAGCCTGCAAGAAACCTGCCATTCTGTGAAAGGGTGACTTAATGAGAGGCTTTACCCTAGAATCAATAAAGTATCTGGATTCAAGATTATCACAAACAGTAGTGTTCCACAGAGATACCAGTTAGAGAAAATTGGCTTTTACTGACTAACATTTCCTTGGAAAAACAAAATTCAAGTCTTGAGCAGCAAAGAAAACCCTTATTATTCTTCAGTGCACAACTACCTCTCTTATTCTCACAAAGAGTGATTATAACTTTGCCATGAAGAGTCACTCTGCAATTCTGAGGGCAACAAGTAGTGTCACTCTGAATGGGGTACTAGTCCTGGAGTTCTAAATCAGGAACACAGACAAATGTTAATTTTTCAGTAATCCATGTGGAAATTTGGCAACTATCACCTTCCCTCAGAAATCAGGACTACAAACAAAACTACAAGAATCAGCTCTAAAAAGGGAAGATGGTGCTGTGGTGAGTGCCAGATACCCCAGTGAAAGAGTCACCTACACTAAACACAGTATTGTAAACAAGTTTCAGATGAAGAAATAATCTGGTAAAACTACATTCCTCTAGTCCTGGTCTTTCCATTACTACTCAGAACTAGAACCAGCATTAAACCTACCTCAACCACCACCAATGAAACCAGCAAATAAAAAATAAACTAAAACAAAACCAACCACACACAAACACACCTACAATAACCCCTGAATATTTTGAGGTAACAGACTCTAGATTTCAGAATCATGGTTGGCATTGTTTTAGGGAAGAGTATTTATTTAAAATCATGGTAGATGGTAGACAGATTCAATCTGAATCTCAAGACTAAATTTAAATGCCAGATGTAGACCTCTCAAGTCATTTAGAATGTTTAGATGACCCTGCACCCAGTCATCAGCCGGCCCTGCAGACAGACACAGGTCTGTGGTAAGGTTCTGTATCAGGGACCTCTGTTCCTATATATTATATATAGGTACAAGTTCTAGCTCCTATTTCCTGTAATGCTATTTAAAATTCCTTTAAAGCACAGCAGCTGATGGAACAAGCATCTACTACTTCTAAAGTGCTGAGAGATTACTACACCAGCTGCCAATTGCCAAATCTTAAGCAGAGGAGTTTTCAGGACCCAAGCAGTTAATCATTGTGTGGTTTATGCAAAGCTTCCAAATAGCCACAACAGAAACTAGAAAATATTGCTAAGTCAACTGAACTACACTGAAAAAGGGGTTTCAGGTTTATTTGTTTAGTTTTTTGGGTGGAATTTTGATTAGGATTGTTGGAGTTTTTTAATACTTATCTTCCTTCCAAAGGGAGCAATTTTGCACTAGTCTGTCAGCTTTGCTACTTCCAAAAGCAATATGAGTAGCGAGTGCCACTGAAGATAAAGCATAGGCAGATGCAAAAGCTTGTGAGGAAACTGTAATGCAAAGAAATAGAAGTCTCTCGAAATCCTGTTGGCTATACACTGACATGTCTCTGACATAATTCTTCTGTAGAGCATAACTGTTTTGTCCTTAATGTCTTGTGGTAAAAAAACCCCTCCGAACACCAAACACTTGAGATAACCTGCAAAGATGCTTTTAAGTGCGTAGTTTTAACAAATACACTGGCTACAGCATTAGTGTGGCAAACCAACAGAGGGCATCTAAGCAAGATGATTCTTACACTTTCCAGAACCACATGTAGCACAGCACACACCCCACCCTTTCCCATGGCAAGCTCACCAATTACAACTTCACAGGACTTGTAGGCCTCAGAGACCTCGTAGGCGCTGCGCATCTCCGAGTACGTGACGCCTCCGATGACAAACACAATCAGCCTTGCGCTGCTCCTGCGCTCCTCTCTGTGACTCGCTCTAGGCTTCTGGCGAGCACTGCAAAAGATTCCAGAAGATGACATTTATACAGCTTGCCTGATTAATTTTTGGTTAAAATTATACAGGCAACAAGCAGTAGCAATTTCTGTCACTCGGTTCATGGCTTGATTATAATTTCAGCAAAAGTATTTAGATAACTTGATAACTTGTTTTTATTAAATTTTGTAAATTATCACATTACTCTAACTGTTTAGGTATCACTGGGGGAAAATAAGTACAAAACAAAAACCCTGTTGCACACACAGCTAACATGTCAAGGACTCTTGCCAAGCAGCTTAACTCTGCATGCTCCCAATACCAGTGGCATTTTTCATTAGAGGGTCATTTAAAAAAGTTGGAGTCTTAGGTTTTTCTATCTCTGAACATGAACAGAATCTCTAAAGAAAATATCTGTCTGTTATCAAAACAGATTTAGATACCTAGGAAAAACAAAAGCAGCCTGAAGTGCTTAGAATCTAATACACAGGTTAAGTCATCTGCAGTCCTGATCTCCCTGCTAGAGTGCCTTCAAGATTCCCACATTTCACCAGCCTGTAAGACAGAGACCAAGTTCCAGTGTGCAGGGACTTGCTCTAGTATTCCCTTGCACTGATCATCCTAGTGCATATCCAGGAATAGAAGGATACACAACCAACAGTTTAGTTAGAAGTGGATGTAAAAAACCTATTTTCCTAAGGCTGTGTATCTCTACTTTTTGGGTTTTATTTATAAAGGTACAAATTCCAATTCAAGTGTGTCTTCCACATTTAGGATATGTTTTATGTTTCCCTCCCTGAATTCCAGCATCTGATTAGTGCAGTGAGCATTCCTGAGACAGGAACACTCATAGTTAACATTCTTCTGATAGAAACACTCTTGGGAGTCTTGATTCATTTGTCTCCCCTTTTAAATAACACTATAAAAAGTGATAAAGCTCTCAAATTGCCATGTATTGGTCATGAGGTTCAAGAGCTAGTGGAATTAAAAAAAGAAAGAAGGGACAGTACAGGTGAGCTAAAAAAAAATAAATTCCAAAAATCACCTCTCAGTGATAATCATTAAATGTGCAAATACACATTTCACATTCATTAGCAGAGAATTCATTTCAAGACCTCCAGCTGTCCTGGACTTGCCTAAACTACTCCCTGGCAACAGGGGTCAAATGCCTAACAGGCCCTATTACCTAATGAGAGAGCCTATAGAAGATGAATTTCATTTCCTGAGGTAATTATCCCAAATAATGTCACCACCACTAACAGAGCAGAGATAACTTCCAGAAGTAAAACATTCTTTTTGCCTAAGTCACAGTACTGAACAGTTATTCCTGAAACTACTGCACACTAATAAGCTCAATGGGTTAAACTTCTCATTCTGGGAATATGAAATGTTATTTCTAACCTTGAAGCAAAAGGGAGATACTACAAATAAAAAAGCTATACATTATTAAGAATTATTAAAATAACAACCAAGTTCAATATGTTTTAGATTAAATAAAAATCTAGGCTTGGCACATTAACATTACCTTACACGTGTTATTTCACTGTTCAGTAAGCACACTTCTCTAAGGCTTTAGAAAGTAAGTGACTGAAATACTGAGATCTGGGTAAACTATGTTTCAGGAAATCAAACCATTTACCTTACTGCTCCTGAACCATTCCAGGTGGGAGGACAGCGGGAACAATAAGGCCAGTCTTTTGAATCTAATTTGTTTTCTATAGCATCCTGAAGTGCAAAATAAAGATACACTTTAAAAAGGCACACAGACCTTAACTCCGAGTTTCACCTTCCAGAAAGGATATCTAACTGGCATTTCATGCCAACACATGCAGCCCAACAAATAATTGCAAGTAGCATCTCATGAATAACTCTCCTATGTAACAAAATGCTAGACATAATGCTAAAATGTATTGTGTTTTGTGTATGACAAGGAATTGAGTATACATGCTTTTTTTATAAACATATACTGATTTAACTGTTCAGATTTCACTAGCAGCTTTTCATCTGTAAAAACCCTAATGTATTTAATTTCTATATGGCAATGCATGAGAGAAGTCAGAGTCCCCTAAAAATATAAATGAACATGAGAAAGCCATCAAGAATCTATGAATGACAGCACTGGGTCAGACTACCACTCCAGGACCCTGCATGACATCAGTCACTGACTGATGCTTAGGAAGAGGTTTAAGAACAAAGAAATTACACTTCTGGTTAGTAACACCTTCCAGGCTCTACCACACTACACTTTAGATTGGAATTACAGTTCAAAGACCCGTTGGAGTTAAAACCAAGAAAACACAGATCTCTAAATTATAGCAAACACTGCCAATCCCAGGACAAGCTGTTCTAAAAGACTTCTTGCTTTCACTTTCATTTGCTTCACCTTTAAAATGACCTCTAATAAGAATTACTAACAGCAGTCTAATGTTCTATATCAGAGACAGAATAGAAGTGATCACTTTGCCCACCAGATGCATTTAACAAAATTAACTCAAAATACTGTAGAATGCAAAAGATGGGCTACAATGGCTCACTCGAGTAAATTTCTGCACTGCACCCAGGAATTAATTAGTTGGTGAAATTTACCTCCATAACATCTTTGATAACAGGAGTCCACCTAGAAAGCTGAAAGGTTTCTTCTTTAGAACGGTCCCTTCTTACGTATTTATGCTGCTGAGCAACAAACTGAAAAGATTTTCAAAATATGGTTGTATTATTTACTGTTTGGATTTTTGAAACTTATTAGCAGTCAGTAGCAGAAGGAGGGGGGAATAAGTATGAGATTTTAAAGAAATAATACAAATTATAAGGAACAATAATTATTACCTCTAGAATTTAGGATACATTAGAAATACTAACTTCAGAGAGAAGGAACTGAGTAAGTTGACAGTTTCCAAAACCAACTAGCTCAAGCCACCACCTGGTAATTGCAGAGGGAACATTATGGGTATCTTACTTTAAACAACTAACATGAATAATTTTCAAAGGATTTACCACTTAAACACATTACGAAAAAAAAAATCCTAGCAATTATCTGCTTCCAAATCCAGACCTGGATAGTATTGCTAAGAGTTGCAGAAAGAGCTGTAGGTCCTTGGATGGTAGGAAATCACAAAATAAATAAATACATTCTTACTGAAGAGATAACAGGAACATCAAGGTATTTCCAATTCCTTATCATATCACTATCACTTTCTATGTGTACATTCTGGATCAGCTTGTCCAAGTTCTCCTGGGTAGTTCCTTCAATATATGGAAAACAGACAACAATTACCAACGGAGTAAGACCAATTTTGTCTCACACATTCTGGGCTATTATTTAATCCAGAGCTTTTTTGTTGGTTCTGTGTGACCAGTCTACATAATACTATATTTTAGATAACATTTTGTTTAATGCTGCATTCTTGAGACCAAAACTCAGAACTGTTACAGATTCCTCAGACCAGCATTCTGCCAATTTGCTCCTTCTCTAAAATAAATTTTTCCCCACTGACTTAATTTTCAGGTTGCCACAGTTATGGAACTCCCCCTTTAACAGCTTCAATATCATGTGAAAATAAGAGAAACTATCGCACACATGCAAGAATAAGAATGATATTAAAACACTGTATGAATCTACACCTCTTAACTCCTTGCCAGTAGTATCTCTGCTACTAATCTGAGAGAAAATACAGAGGATAAACAGGATTTCTTTCAAACCCAGCTATTAACTCCAATGCAGAGACTTAGGTTAACTAAAACCACTGTACTATCCTAAAACTTGAGTTCAAGCTCATAGCATTGAGGAAAAAAATGGGGCAACTTGTCATACCATTTGTGCTAAAGATATACAGGAGAATAGCTCTGATTTTGTCATAGCTGTCATGACTTTTGCTGAGCAGAACTGGAAGGAGGACCCTCATAGAGTCTTTTACTTTTTCACCTTCTGCATCAGTTCCAAGAGCCAAGTCCTAAATTAATAAAAAATAAAAACAGACACCATGATTAAAACCATTGGAGTAATTTAAATCAATGTTGTTCTGTGTGTTTTGAAAGGCATTTTTATGAAACCACAGGTTTCAGGAAACAATCAAGCTGCATCAATTTAAACTCAGTATGACAAGTCTGACAGTTATTTCAATAGTTACAGCATTATAGTAACACTACATAACACACAAACATTTAAAACTGTGATATCTAGAATTCTTAAAAACGTAAATTATAGTCACAATGTAATGCCTCACCCTAAAAGGTGCTTTTCCCAGACATTTAAAAAGGGCTTCCCTCTGCACAACATATTAAGCAACCTCATAGGAACTTTGAGCCCTGAAAACAAAGGTAATCCTTATACAAATTAGCCAGATTTCAAGACCAAAAAAACCTCCAAAACTCTTAGGAACGCCTTCTTATTGGGAGATTAAGAGCCTTGTATATTACACTTAGTTTTAATACTACCACCTCAAAAACTGATCACAAAATAAAGGCATGAGACATAATACTTTAGTCAGTTAAAACAAGCTTCTATTCCTGCAAACAAAAAAAAGTGGTACTTGCAATACTTGCAAAGTTGCTCTTTGGTTTGTGGCTTTTTTAAGCGTACCTGTTCAGTTTTACAGAGCCTTTCTATGTTAGATTTGAACTTGCTCATGCAATCTTCTGCTATGTTAAGATGAACAACTTGCTGTAAGACAGAAAGGAAAAAAAAAAAATCATAAGCTGTCATAGCTTGAATTTTTTCCTAGCACATCATTTTTACTGGTTACAAAAGTCGATCCTCCAGTACCATCACACATTTTCTGTGTTTTCCCCTTCACTTAGTCTGACCCCCATAATACTTTGCAAAATACTAAACTG